>APFE030754120.1:21318-38604 GCA_000404065.3 Pinus taeda
GTGTCAAAAATAAACTCTCTAAAAAAATGGGTTGATGTTGCATCAACACTTTTCAAAATCAAGATGAAAACCACTAAAGTTTTAAAAAAATGTTCAGACTTGATACATAAGAAAATTTAAAGTGCTAAAAACATGCTACAAAAAAAATGTATTCTAGCATCACTACTTTTCAAAATCGAGTGATTTTTTGCTACCTCAAAAAAACGGGCACCAATTCATTTTCTCATTTGATTTGTAACTATGTTAAGTACTATTTGGGTCCATTATCATATATGAATAAGCCAACTAATCTATATCAAATTATTAATATTTTTCTTATGTTTATGGATCACTAAAGTATAAGTGGATAAATTGCAAAGACAATTCCCTTCCCATTATGTGTGTACCTAACGTGTGGTACAATATATTAGTTGTGATTTGGAACAAATTTACAACATCAAAAATATATAACAATCACCATTAGTAATCCCCCAAATAGGATTATTTTGGATGTAACTTTCAAATTCCAGTTGTTATATGATTCTTGAATAGAAAATCCACAGTAATTTCGAACATAAAATTCCAATTTGAGGGAACACATATGGTCATCTTCAATCACTCAAATGCAAAACATTAGTGATCATTATAATGAAAAGATAAAACAAGAATAGTTTTGATCTGTCTTGCAGATTTACATGCAAAGCATCAATATTTTTCCCATATTTACCATGCTTGTAATTTATAAGATATAACACATCGATTTATCTTTTACAACAAATGCTTGATTCAATACAAGTAAGAATTTAACATATCACAACGATATCACCAATGTTTGATTCTCAGCGATTTCAAACTAGTTAGCACAAAAACTTCGAGAAAGAGCAACAAGTAGAAATAACAAACCATCTATTAATAACCAATAAAAAAATAATAAGCTTTTTGCTAAAGCTTGATAAACAACTATAAATATTGAAAATCCACTGCAACTAGTGGTCTTGTTCAAAGATAAATACTACCAGGTGAACTAATCTTCCAAATTCTTTGCTTTGTCCATGAAGATTTCTGCTATCCTCAAAACATAATTCGCATTCAATATTTTAGGTTTCTAAAGCTTCCCAAAGGCCTTGCCTAATGAAGCAGTGAATTTCATTGGTTTTTATAAAATGCTTCTAGTATTTAAAATAATATTGTTAGAATTGAAATCCATGTATATACATATTAGTAGAACTGGCATGAAGTAATTTTTCCTTTCTCCAATCCATGTCCTTATGGAGTTATGCCCTGAAATGGATATGTAGAAGATAAAAACCACAAAATATCTAGTAATTGTTAATTCATAATAAGATGGGCATATGTTACATGCATAAGAACATCGGGAATTGTAATTAAAGAATTCCCAAAAGTAGAGTTCAAAAGGAAACGAAAGTCATGGAAGATTGAGGTTTATGAGATTTTTTGTTCTGATGTAGACCTCTCCCAAAAGGTCATTCTCCCTGTACTTTCCTTTCGATTTTTACACTAGGCAAATTATTTTTGTAATTAGTAGGATGCAGTTTACAATCAAGGAACAAATTATTATTTGAAAATAAAAAAATCTCGAATGCATAGATTAACCAAGTCAAAGAAGCAAGTCCAATAGTTAGAACACTAAGATCATTTCAGATATCTTACTTGCTGCTCTAATTTCTAGGCTTGCTGGTGTTAGAATATAATAAATGCAATGAAGTAGAAGACTTGTGAAAAGAATGTAGAAAAAAACATAAGTTGGAGGCAATTCTTGCAAAGGGAAATAATATAGAGCACCATGTAAATCTTACCAGGGTTTCTCATTAGATGGCATAAACATTTGATCCTACCTTCATGTGAATAATATAAAAAAATTGTTGTCGTGTACAACTCATAGCCTATTATTTTCAATGGTTTTCAAGCATGCTTGATGTGTACATGGTTCGTTGTTACAGCAGCTGATGTGCCAAAAAATAATTTAACAATTGTAAATAATGTGGTCCTTGAAAAATATATGATTATTCATAGATTGATTCTGAATCTCTAAACCACAATTCGTGATGAACATGTTACCAAATCATATTTTAGACATTTCTATGTGTTGATGGTCCACACTAAAGGACTTCTAATATATAATTCAACAAATCAGTTGGCAACATATGCTAAACAAGAAATAACTTCATGCATCACACAAGAAATAACTGCAACATTCCTTTGTCAACTGGGGAGTCCATTTGGATAAGAAGGAAATGACAAATACATATTTGCTAGAGGATGTTTTGATGGCATGGAGAGGAAGTGGAAGAAGTTATGATCAAGGTTCCACATGGATGTGTACCTGAATGTTAGGAACATAACTCTATGTTCCCCATGTTCCCCAAGCATAAGACCATCATCAGAGATTACCCTGCCATTCTTTGTACACAGAAGATACCCTTGGTACTTGGAGGTGATGTTCCCAAGTGTTGTGGGTGGTCAAGGATACCATAATACCAAAAGAGTACCCCTCAACACCATCTACTGGGGAATCGTTCTGAAAAGCTTCTAACAGCCAAAAAACCCAACTAGATAAGTAATAAAGACCTAAATTCTAAGTTTTTACCATAAAGCCAAATAAAGGTGGTGGGCGCTCCCAAAACCTCATCTTCACTACGTAAATCAAGAAAACCCTAACTTCACTTTTCACCAACAACTCATTGACAGCAGCACACCAAGGTGGTTAAAAATTATTTTTTGGTGGGAAGAAAACTTGCAAAGGAAAAATAGTGGGCAATGATTTTCTACCATATTCCAAATGTTATAGGTCCAACAAGCATTATTTCAGTGAAATATTGGAGAATCAATTTTTTTCTCATCTATTTGGTTGGAAAAATTCAAACGAAAGTCATATTTGAGTTTGGGGGCAAATGATTTTGGTATTGGAGTAATTATTTCATAAGACCACTGGTTTTTTATTTTACCTCATAATTTTTCTTTTCCTCCTTTGCAATTGACAGTAAGAAGAAATTAAAAAGAAACTTGGAAACAAAAAAATTCATTTGAACAACAATACTTGTGATAGTGATTTCACAATCGTAAGCCACTATAGGGGAAATGGAGTTGATGAAAACCAACAGGGGCAAGTGTGCCTACCAATGTAATGTAGAAGTGGAACCAATGTGTCCCCATAAAAAGCATTAACTGAATATGCAAAGTGACCTCTCAATAAAAAAAGAAAAAGAAAAAATAAATAAATAAATTATTTTTCTCTATGAAACCAAACTCACTTGAAACAAACCCAATAATAGTAGCAAGTAATATATAAATTTGAATTTGGAAGTGCAACATTTGTAGCCAACCTTGGGTTAGGAATTATAGAAAAGTAGAGAACAAAACACTAGTACAAAATGGCTAATTAATTACTAAAAAAACAACTAAAATTTGCATATAAATGACTATTTTCCGGTCGGTCACCAATAGTAGCTAATTTACAGTATCTTATAACACGACCAAATTTTAGTCATTTTTACCTTAGTCATTAAATAGTTGTCTCAATTTTATTGTCTAGTAGTATATTTAGTCATTAATTTAGTCATTTTTTAGTCGTTGATTTAGTCATTGATTGTCACAATTAATGACCAAATATACAAAAAAATATATTACTAAACGATCACCCAAGAAAACCAATTAATGACCAAAAAAATATGACCGAAATGTTGTTCGTGTTATAAGATACTATAAATTAGCTACGAATAGTCATATATATGCAAAATTTAGTCATCGTTTGAAAACAATTAATGATCAAAGAAATATGAATAAATTTTGATCATGTTATAAGATATTGTAGATTAGCTACAAATAGTCATATATATGTAAAATTTAGTCATCATTTTTAATCACAAATTTATCATTTGCATTAGTCATTTATATTTTTTTGATAGTTTCATATTCATTATATAAATGACTACTTTAGTAGATTATATTCATTTTATTTACTTTCATTAAAAATCATTATAAGCAATTAATTTAGTCGTATATTCATTTTATTTGTGTTCATCACTAATCAACATAAACAACAAATTTAGTAGTTTTAGATTGATTTTATGTGTTCATTATTAATAAACATAAATTAATTAGTATGATTTTGTAACTAAATTAAAAAAACAAAATGTCATACAATGTACATGTTCATCTAATATAAAAACACAAAGTTACAAATATTAATTACAATACTAAATAGTATCAAGTGAAACTATAAATCATTTCAACCACATAAATTATATCATATAAAATGTCAAGTATTACAATACGAGTTTCCAACTTAATATTGTTTGGAGTACAATTTAAACATGAAATATTGTTTCATCACTCCAAAATATTATCATTGTGTTGCCAATGCATTACAAGTGAATTCACCAACTCTGAAGACTTGACCATAACTCTCTATGTGTGTGTATTATGGGGATATTGACTCTACGAGTACCACTAGTCCAGTTCTATTCACTCTCTTTAATTTTCATTTTGTCGCTCCAGTGTCATTATTCTCCTCTTTCTTTAATTCCCGCTTCTCACCATCAACACTGAGTTCCTTTTCTGAAAAAAGAAAGAATATACAATGCAAAGTATAAGGCATGAAAGGCGATGAACACTAGAATAAAAAATATAGTAGACAATAAAATATTTATACGATATATACCTCAACATCAGCAATATTGTCAATGCCATTTTTCCCCATAAATGTAAGAAACTCAAACAAGTTTTCTTCAATTGGGCAATAGTGACTACTATGTGACTAGATGACCCATATAAACAAAGAAAATAAAACGTCACCATAGAAAATAACACCTTAGTAAACTTAATAGTCAACCTTCAAGGAAATATTAGGCACAATCATGCCAAGTAAGTTACATGCTAAAAAGCTCAAATTGTAGATTACTTATACAATGTGGGAGTGCAAACAAAACTCCTAAAAAATGTCAAAGCTAAGTCTAAAATGAAATGAAATGAAATAAAAAAGATAAAATAATAAGGTAGCCTCATATACATGTATAGAACCGGATAATGTAGAAGGCTAAGTGAATAAGTCCAAGAATGGAGGTCGGTGATGTCAACAATGCCCACACCTAATGAACATTTCTTCATATGAAATCTAGTATTTGGGTCCATTATCACATATGAATCAGCCAACTAGTCTATATCAAGTTATTAATATGTTTCTTATATTTATGGATCACTATAGTATAAGTGGATACATTGCAAAGACAATTCTCTTCCCATTGTGTTCCTGACCTTTAGTACAATATATTAGCTATGATTTGGAGCAAATTTCCAAGATTTAAAATGTATCAATCACCACTAGTAATCCCCAAAGTAGGATTATTTTTTAATGTGGCTTTATTCTAGTTGCTATATCATTCTTGAATGGAAAATCCACACTAAATTCTAACACCAAACTTCCAATTTGAGGGAACACCTATGTCCATCGTCAATCACTCAAGCTCAAAACATCAGTGATAATTATATTGAAAAGCTAAAATAAGAGTAGTTTTGATCTGTTTTGTAGATTTACATCCAAAGCATCAATAGTTTTGTCATATTTACCATACTTTTAATTTCCAATTTATAACACATCAATTGATCTTTTACAACAAATAGTATATTCAATACAAACAAGAATTTAACATACTACAACAATACCACCAATGTTTGATCCTCAATTACTTCAAACTAGCTATCACAAAAAATTCACGAAAGAGCAACAAATAGAAATAACAAATCCATCAATTAATAATCAATCAAAAAAGGATATGTTTTTTGTTGAAGCTTCATAAACAACTATAAATATTGACAATCCATTGAAACTAGCAGTCTTGTTTAAAGAGAAATACTACTCGGAAAACTCATCTTCCAAATTCTTTTCTTTATCCATGAAGCTTTATGTTATCCTCAAAACAGGACTCGCATTCAATCGTTTAGGTTTCTAAAAATACCCAAAGGCCTTGCCAAATGAGGCAGTAAAATTAATTTATTTTCATAAAATGCTTCTAGCACTAAAAAATTTAGTTTGACGATGTCTTAAGTAATTCAAGCAAGTAAATTTTGTGTACAACATTTCTTAGAAGACTTCATGTTATAATGAAAAATTGCATATTTTGGATAGAAAAAACAACTTAATAGAGATGGAAAATATTACAAAACAATAAATTTGATATAAAACTGAAGGTAGAACTAAAAAATTCCTAATTGTAATATAGTTGATTGATTATTATAAGTGAAGCCAACTAGATACATACAAGTTTTCATTTTCAAATTTCTTTCCCATATCTTTATTGGAGATGGAAGCTAACTTACATGCATCTTGCAAGGCTATTTTAGAAAGAGTATATGTTGTATTCTCATATTCCACACTTGTTTTTTCATGAACAATCGCACCAGTTATTGGAGGAATTAGTTGCTACATTAGCTGAGTTGTCATTTTTAACCTTCTCTTTACTTGAGGTACTGATCCTTCCCCTTCTTAGTTATCAATCTCTTCTTTCACCTGTAGCCAACATAGGAATAATTTGGGTTCAGGAAGAATAAAGATATTCATATGATGTCTTGAAATTTGAAAGGATGCATTTTTATTATTTAACTACTAGTAAAATAGTGATAGGAATAACTTAAATACAACCAAACCTTTTATGTGAAGTGATTTGTTGCAGATGCCCATGCTAGCACAAAATCATTGAAAATAAATGGTCAACAATAATTAAAAAGAATTCCCCTAGCATGAACATTAGCTTAGCCTTCATAAAGAGACATAAACCATTTCAAACTATAAGGAATACACAAAACAAACACCATTGATATAAATTCACAGAATACTAACAACAACAAAAAGAAGTCAATTTTCTGCTTAGTAGCTCAAAACCTTGTAGTGGGAAGATACCCTCAATCTTGAGTAATATCTACATGCCAAGGAATGAGTTGTGACACTTGTTTCTTACATTTACTAGGAACAAATGAAACTAGAGCTCCAATGTTTACTTTAGATAAATAGTATTGGTGTTGATATGCAATGTGACCCTCCATCATTAGAAATGACACAGTTGTCGGGGTTCACACAACTAATACAAATTCAATGCCTCTCATGTCTGACTCACTAGTGTGGCTAGTAATTATTGGTGTTAATCCTAAGCCAGGGATCAAATGCTCAATATTTATCCCCAAAATAATATTTTGAGAGTTTAAAGGTCGAGACCTTCAAGATTTACCCAAATTCTTATACATGGTAGCAACTTGCAAGGCTAAGAGTCTCTCACTAGTATGAGGCCAAAAATACATTAATATGAAATTGAAAATTTGTTGATTGAAATGATATATATCACCTACTCCTAAAGAAAACTAAAGCATTTTGATAATTGATTCAACTAAAAGGTCAAGTTAAGTGGGTGAGAAAGCCTCGCACCTTAGTTTCCCTTTCTATAATAAAATTGAAGGAAGAAACTGTAGACAGTGTCGTTGAATTGAAACTTAGTATTATTTTCCCTACAACATCTACATCCTATGAGCCTTGAAGTTGATGAGTGGTGATCATGTTACCCTGCATGTTAGCATGTATTTGGGTGACTACACGTGGAATTGTTGATTTAGGAATTGATATAAGTTGTCCAGTGGCATTTGGGTGTTGAATATATTCTAACTGAGTTGAAGGGTGAATGTTAGAGGCTGTAAAGTATGGAGGTTTTTCCATCTTTACAACAATTCTCTTTTACAAATGTTAGTGATGATCTAGAGGGAACACTTAATGGGATTGTTGAGGTGGTTGCCTCAAATCTTTTTACTTCAACTGTGGCAACATCACCTACCTTTGATAAAGAATCTTGATGAGTTGTCAAAGATACACTCTTTTGAACACATTATCCTTTTTATGGATGGATCTGCATATCCAATATTACATTTGTAGTTTGCATATATGCACTTGTGTGTAAAGATCAATTTTCATCCTTTGCAATACTTGGTTTGGTGAACCCAGTCTAAATCCAAATCCCTGAGAAGAGAGGGAACTTGATCACTAGTTAGGACCAAAAGGAGTAACTAAAACATCATGTGAAGAAGATTCATTGGGATCAAAAAATGTATTCTGCTCACTAAATATAGTTTTCTTTAATGTGTCACTTTCATTTGGATTATCTGACTTCCCTAGAAGGTCAAGAATGTTTTAGCTGGACACAAACAATTTATAGGCAAAAAATTGACATTTTAGTATATTATATTACAGAAAACTAGTAAAAGTTGGTGGAACAACAAACAGAAAAATTACTTAATAACAAAACATGAACAAAAACCTTACCTTCATAACGATGTTGGTTTGTTTAAACTAGATATGTTTGTGTGCTTGTCAAACAAATCTGAGTTTTCTTAAGCATAACGAATAAAAAAAAATTATTTAGGATGTCTTTCTCCCAGTAGTTATCTTAAATCGGTTTGTAAATTTGAATTCGGAACATCCTACAAAAGAAAAAACTATTTACTACTAAAGAGCTACAAACAAATCAAGAATATGATATCAATATAAGCATGAATTATTTTCAATTGAGATAAAAGGATGCATAATACTAACAAATTGAACTTCTTACAAGGATCCACAGTATTCATAGATTTTATATTTCATTCAAGTCCAAATACATTGAATAAAATTAATACCTCTCCTTGGTTCGTAGTGTTATTTTTTGAGCTTGTGCTAACCACCTTTGATTGCGCAAAGTCTTCATCTTCAAGAGCCTTTTCCCCTTGAGAATAAATGTGCACTATTCCTCTCAGAGATGAGTCTTGTCTAACACATTCTGCAAGCCATGATTTCATTGAATTCATTCCTACTTCCTGTTGGAGCATGTTCATAGGGGGCATTCTCAAGATATCATTTCCAAAACTCTCACCTGAACTAGTACTCATTTTACTCAAATGGCTATATCCCCAATGATTCATATTACTTAAATATTGTAAATCATTTCCCTTTGAGGACTTTTCCCAGTGTAATCACTTCCATATTTTTCACTCTAATTAGGATCACCCTTGCTTGTTATCTCACTAACAATTGTGCAATCATTTTAACTATATTTTGACCTATTTATATGAATTTTATATCTCTGAGAACTGACATAGACATTGGGAAATGGATTTAAGGGTAGTGAACTATTGCTCTACTGATATAACAAAATGTTTCCACGCATCTATTTTATGAATTTTTTTTTATGAAATTACATATAAATGTAGTTCATTTCTCTAGTACCTTCCATTAGTATGAAAATTTTCTTCTTTTGAATTGTGAAGCACACCACCCAAGGAGTCGATGCCAAAGCCATCAAAAAAATAAAGTGAAGGAGAAGAGGAATATGTCACCAGGAAGAGCCTTTAAATTAGAAATGTCTTCTAAATTATTCAAGTCAGAAATAGCCCTAATTGTATACACTTTTGAGTTAAAGATATCAATTTTATGTTATATGATTGACATGCTTGAAGATTGAGCAGAGGAGATGTAAGAGTAGAACCTGATCTATTCTTAGTGCTACTTGACATGTTTCATATTTCTATTCTCTTAGTAGTTGGTTTGATAACAATTTTCTCTTATTCTTCCATCCTCACATTTATGAAAGATGAGCCACGTTCCTCTACTGTCTTTTGTAGTATGTCAACCAGTTCTTATGGTGATAGTGGACCTTAAATCTAGTTCAAAAAATAAATAATGACTTAGAGAAGTAAACACATATGGATGACTAATAATGGTAGTGATACCATTTCCAGTGCTATAAATTCTAGTCACAAAGAAGCTATAAAAATATACCTTTACCACAGAATGCAATATGAGCTATTTGGTGAATTACAGGTAGCTCATATATAGAGAAATTTAAGTAGCTGAGATATATCTTCATAGTTAGGGGCGTTGTGCCGCAGAGTTATCAAGGTTATACATTTCGAAATTTGATCTTGGTACTCCTCATATAAAGGTAAGTTGATATTTGGATCAGTGACCTAAATGAGCATATAGAAGACATTATGTGAGACATATAGATGGGCCTGATGCATATTGCATCTCACATACAAATGGGATTAATGCATATTGCATGATACATCATCTTTGAGTAAGAACCTAATTACAAACATAACAATCGCAGTGTTTCTAATTATTTGTATACCTTCAAATAAATAATTATTAGAGGGTACCACAGTTTAAAATGAGCCTTACCTTCGATGATGCATATTCAGTGAGAGCTAAATTTCACTAATGTTTCGCATGCCTAAGTAAGTGGAGAACCCAAGGAGCTCGTCTACTATACTACAATCAAATATATTTTTGAGGAAATTTTGAGACAATTAAATACTTTAACTCCTATTCCAAAAAAGGTCTAGGCGGACTAGCTCCAAGATAGTCTTGCGTCTTTAGAATGGAAATCTTGAAGAAGAGTGGGGAGCAACAGCATATACCATACCCTTTGTTCTCCAAGTGGGGTCAGTTGTGTAGTCACCATCAAATAAAATGTTGGTCAAAAGACCACAAGAATGACAATGAAAGAAGTTGATTCAAACAATCGATCAACTAAAGATGACCTGGAGACCCTATCTGTTAGACTTTAGTTGTTGTGATTGTTGACATTTAGTGCTTTTCATCTTGTTTTTGTTGGATCCTAAACTATGTATTTTGAATTCAAAGAGTAAAATTTTGGATAAAAGTTGAAA
Organism: Pinus taeda; assembly: GCA_000404065.3. NCBI lineage: Eukaryota > Viridiplantae > Streptophyta > Pinopsida > Pinales > Pinaceae > Pinus > Pinus taeda. The sequence goes on from APFE030754120.1 coordinate 32,002, forward strand.
ATTTTCAAGGATGTTGGCCTAAAAAGGGATATTAAATAAGAACAAAATCTACTAACCCTGAATGGTTTGAGGTCTTGACTCAACTCAAGGCAAGGCCACACAAAAGGGCACATAGTCTTTTGAATTTATACTAAATAAAAGATAAAAAAAAATTCAAAAAGTCATAACTAAGTTCATGGCAGGACCACACAAAATTCGTAGACACTTCAACTACATAGAAACAATTTAAAACAAATTAAATGATACAAGAACCACCTAAAGTATCTAGACAAAAAAGTCAAGATGTATGAAATAATTAAGTACATGAAAAAACAATTCTAATGCAAGACCAATAGTTTCAACACTATAAGATCAATACAAATCACTGGTAACAAACACATCAATGTATCTGTATAACTACTTTGGCTTTCATGAGTGAAGACCACTGATACAAATTTGAAGTTGACTGCTTGCAAAAGAATTTCCAATATTGGAAATATTAAAATGTTTAGAACACATAGGGCCTAAGTTTCCAAGATATGAACGACGCAGAGACAGGGCTAAGGATAGGTGCCAAGCCTAGGACACCAACCAAATTTAACTAAAATAATAAAACTTAAAACATAATATACTATGCTTCATTAGATAGTGATCTTTTAAGACTCGAGAGTGAGAGGATAGGCTGGCATGATGTAGAAAATGGAAAACTAATTCGGGCCCAAAGGAAACAAACTAATTAGAACAAAAAAAAATATTTTTCACCTCTATCCACAAAGAAAAATAGTTTTTTACTACCTGTAAGTTGTTTTTGTTGTTACCAAATAACAATTATCTATTATAGTTAGCCATTTCTTGAGTTTTTACAGGGCATATGACCATATGCTGGGACATCCCACGACTTTAGTTTTTTCACGTTGTGGACATCGGGTAGCAAGCCAAGGGGAATACCGAGTTGTTCACGAAATTTCTGTACATTTCCCTCCCCCCCTTCCCCGCCAAATCTTGATTCCTGGATATAGGATATGCTATTGAAATATGGACCTTGAAAGAAAATTGTTAGCAATGAGTACTCATGCTAGTTTTAATTTTAACCTACTTGCAATGAATACTTGGCAAATCCAAGTGTATATTGAGGTCAAATTTTGTTGGCAATAGAACATGATGGTTTTCCTATTGTTGATACAAATGGCTATTGTTTTTAAGCCTAATTTTAACTATGATATGTTGCCAAATGACATGTCCACAAGATTTGGACAAACCCCTCAAACCACAGGATGTGTTCCTCAATCCCAGGGATGCATCCCCCTACAACATGGCATAAAGAGAAATAGGCTTAACACCAGTATTCATTCACATAAATAGAAATAAAACCATCCTGTTGTGTTTCCAACAAAAATATATTGTGGTAACCTACACTCCACCATATTGGGTTAAAACGTAAAACTAGCATGTGTAGCCCCAATGCCAATAATTTTTTGAATAAGTTCCATAATCCGTAGCAAAACAAGACTCTAGATACTAAAATGACAAAAACATTTCATGAAACTTTGAGAATTTTCAAGCCTTTTGTTAGACCCTCAGCCTTCAGGTCTCTAGAGGGCTACACTTTTCCATGAATGAAAATGACAGACCAATAATATACAAGAATACATGGAAACAATCACAAAAGCACCTACACTCAATAGTGGGAGGAATTTCATTCTTGAAAGAGGGAAATGACTCACGAAGGATAACAGGGATGCAAAATTCTAGATTGGAGGAATAACACTCACTGAGGAATATGGTTCACCATTCTTACTATCAAAACTAGGGCATATAACAAATTGGCTGAAGGTCTATTTCCTAGTGTCATGGAACACTCTATTTTAATTATGGCTATGGTTTTATTCCCAAGGAACTGTAGTTGCATCTAGATTAATCAGTATGAAAGGGCTTCCCTGCACATGATAAGGATGAGAGTTTCCTTTCTTTCTTCTCTGGGCTATATTTCAAAATTATAACCATCAACCATCAACATGTTGAAAGTATCGCACACCTTTTGAGAAGAGCCCATTTTTCTACAGTATTGCCCATTGGTGTTGTTGCAGGTATCACCCCTTTATACAAAATTCAGTTTTCCATAGCAAAATGGTGGTTGTTCAATGACTCAAGGCCTCTTTTTGAAATCACAAGTAGTATCAACATTATAACATATCCTTCAGAATTCGAGTATATCTTCTTGTTGGAAAGAAAAACAACCTCACTTCAGAAACAACAAACAATGTAGAGTAGGGTGAAATTTGAGATTTGTGTGGAGGGCATCAAATCCTCATCCCTTCATACATTTCTTCCTGATATTTAATTCCATTTCTAATCTTTATGACATTTTATAGGTTTGTATGAGTAGAAAGAGTTTTTTCAATGCTTATTCACTTTGAATTTGTATGGCTTCTCACATTGGTCCCCATGTGAGTATCAATTATTACTGCAAATCCAAGTGTATCTTGAGGTTAAAAAAAATTCCCAATAGGAAAAGATGGTTTTCCTATTGTCATTGCAAATGGCTATTATTGTTATATGTTTTCATATGAGATGTCCCCAATATTTGGAAAAATCCCTCACCACAAGATGTTTTCCACAATCCCAGGGATGCATCCTTTACAACATGGAATAAAGAAAAATAAGCTCAACAACATTAGTCATTCACATCAATAGAAAGAAAACCATCCTATCTTGTGACAGCCTACACTCCACCATATTGGGTAAAAATGTAAAGCTAGCATGTGTAACCCCAATGTCAACAATTGTTTAAAGAATTTCCATAATCTAGAGAGGAGAAGACTTTAGATACTAAAATGACAATAAAAGTTCACGAAACTTTGAGAATTATCAAGCCTATTTTAGACTCTCAGCCTTCAAGTCTCTAGAGGGCTACACCTCTCCATGAATGCAAGTGAGAGACCAATAATATACAAGAAGATATGGAAACAATCACAAATGAACCTATACTCAATAATGGAAATAATGTCCTTCTGGAAAGAGGGAAAAGTCTCACTAAGGATGTCAGGGGTGAAAAGTTCTAGATGGGAAGAACACCACGTAATGAGGAATATGGTTCACCATTCTTACTGTTACAACTAGGGAATTTATCAGATTGACTGAAGGTCTATTTCCTAGTGTCATGGAACACTTTGTTTTAATGATGGATTTGGTCTTGTTCCCATGGAAGTGTAGTTGCATCTAGCTTAATCAATATGAAATGGTTTCTTGCACATGATAAGGATGAGATTTTCCTTTCTTTCTCTGCTGGGCTATATTTCAAAATTATAACCATCAGCCATCATCATCCTGAAGGGATCACACACTTTTCAAGCAAAGACAAGTTTTCTGTAGGATTATCCATAGGTATTGTTGTAGGTACCACCCTTTCATACATATTCCATTTTTCCACAGCATAATGGAGGTTGTTCAATGACTCAGGGCCTCTCTATGTAGTCATAAGTATTATCAACATTATAACATATCCTTTAGAATTAGATTATATCTTCTTGTTGGAAAGAAAAACAACCTCGCTTCAGAAATAACAAACAGTGTATAGTAGGGTGAAATTTGAGATTTGTGTGGAGGGCATCAAATCCTCATCCATTGGTACATTTCTTCCTTATATGCCATTCGCTTTCTAATCTTGATGACATTTTATAGGTTTGTATGAGTAGAAAGAGTTCTCTCAATGCTTAATCATTTTCAAATTGTATGGCTTCTCACATTGATCCCCATGTGAGTATCAATTATTACTCCTATCAAATTGTATAAAATAGATAGGCATGCCTTAACTTAGAACGTCTAGACTCTACATAAACCAATCTTGTAGTGATTTTTATATTCATAAACAACTTCCACTGTGTTATCCTTTAATCCTTCCTCTTATGGTGTTTTATGAGGTCAATTTGTTAGTGCTTCCAAAGGCACTCCAAAAAGAATGGGAATTTTATTGTCCTTGCATTTACAAAGAAGCAAAAGATAAACAAATCTGTATACACTGTTCATTCTATCCATCTAATAAAAAAGACAATTTGGTCTTGCATGCAAAAGGAAAAATAGGAATACATGTGGTTTACACTGAAGCACCTTATAAGTAGTGATGAATATATTCCCTTAACATGATGCAAACAAAATATTTTCTCTGAGGTTATTACTTTCCTAGCAATGGCTAAATTTATGAAATAAGCAGACTTAAATGTTATTATTTTATTGATTTTTTTCCCAACCTATACAACATTAGCATTATTACACATTACACCTCCCTCGGACTCGGTTGTAGAATAAATTAAGTCAATTATTACAATATTTATAGTATTTAATCATGTTTCACAAACTTAATTCAACATCTTAATTTGCATTTGCCTTGGATGGGGTCATAGAGATATGCTAGACAACAACTGTCATACAACAGACAGTTGGTCATAGTCACAACAACTTATATAACACCCCTCCTCATGAGAACACAATTAATAGGATGTTAACATTAAATGATTAAATGATTGACTGCACTTAGAGAAGCAAGGTGCATGTATAGCCTAGGACGGAAAATATCTCCATCTGTGTGCCACATATGTAATTAGTAATGCTAATAAACTAAAATTTAACAACAAAAAAAAAGATGAATTCCCACATCTAATGTCAAAAGAAGATTTAGTGTTTCCAACATGTTTTTTTTATGAAAACGCTTATGAAATTACATATAAATGTATTTCATTTTTCTAGTACCTTCCATGGCTATGAAAAATTACTTCTTCTGCATTGTGAAGCATACCACCCAAGGAGTTTATGCCAGAGCCATCCAAATAATAAAGTGAAGGAGGAGGAATATGTCACCAAGAAGAGCCTTTAAATTAGAAATTTCTTCTAAATGCTAAAAGTCAGAAGTAGCCCTAATTGTATACACTGTTGAGTTATAGATATCAATTTTATTTTATATGATTGACATGCTTGAAGGTTGGGCAAAGGAGTTTTAAGAGTAGAACCTGATCTATTCTTAGTGCTACTTGGCATGTTGCATATTTCTCCTCTCTCAGCAGCTGGCTTGATAACCTTTTTCTCTTCTTCTTCCAGCCTCACATTTATGACAGATGAGCCTTGTTCCTCTACTAATTTTTGTAAGATCTCAACCAATTATTGTGGAGATAATGGGCCTTCAATCTAGTTCAAAGAAGAAAGAATGCATTAGATAAGGAAACACGGATAACTTGATGACTAATAATGGTAGTGATATCACTTACAGTGTTATAAATTCCAACCACAAAGAAGCTAGAAAAATATACCTTTGCCACAAAATGCAATATGAGCTATTTGGTGAATTGAAGGTATCTCATCTATAGAGAAATTTAAGTAGCTGAGATATATCTTCAGAATTAGGGGTGTTATGCAAAAACGTTATCGAGGTTATACATTTGGAAAATTTGAGCATGGTACTCCTCATATAAAGGTAATATGATATTTGCATCAATGACCTAAAGGAGCATAGAGAGGACACTATGTGAGACATATAGATGGGCCTGATGCATATTGCATCTCACATACATATGTCCTTATGCATATTGCATCATATATCATCTTTCAGTAAGAACCTAATTATGAGCATAACAGTTGAAATGTTTCTAATTATTTGTATATATTTAAATAAATAATTATTAGAGAGTACCATAGTATAAAAAGAGCCTTTCCTCCAATGATTCATATTCAATGAGAGCTAAATTTCACCAAAGTTTGGAATGCCAAAGTAGGTGGAAGACCCAAGGAGCTCAACTATTATATTACAGTCAAAGATATTTTTGAGGAAATTTTGAGACAATTGAATACTTTAAATCCTATTCCCAAAAAGGTCTATGGAGACTACCTCCAATATAGTCATGCCTCTTCAGGATGGTAAGCCTTAAGAAGAGTGGGGAGCAACAACATATACCATACCCTTTTTTCTCCAAGTGGGGTCGACTGTAAAGTTGCTAGCAAAGAAAATGTTGGTCAAAAGACCACAAGAATGAAAATGGAAGAAGTTGATTCAAACAATCATTCAAATGATTATGAACTAGAGACCCTATCTTCTAGACTTTATATGTTGTGACTATTGACATTGAGCGATTTCCATCTTGTTTTTGTTGAGCCTAAACTATATATTTCGAATTCAAATAGTAACATGCTCTAATTATGGCAAATATCATGTTCTAATGCACATCAATGAAATGATATTCATTCCCATCTAATAATCACCTTTCAAGGCTAACTAAGAAAGGAGGAAATATTCAACTCCAACAATGATGGATAAGAGTGAAGAAAAATTTCAAGGATGCTCACCGAAAATGTTGGGTTGTGTTATATTCTTTCCACATAGTTAATAGGGGGTTTGAGGGGTACCCGTAACCCCACTTTATGGGGTCTGGGGCAGGGCCTCGGAAAATTTTGGTTTTGGACCCTATGTTAGGTTGGGCGGACCCACCTATGGTTTTGTGCATGATTTTTGCACATGTTTTTTCGACGAGATGGTTTTTCGGTCCATGGTATTGGACGTGATGGTTTTCGGTCCATGGTATTGGATGCTTCGGCATGTATAAATATGTATTGTAACATTGAAAGGAATATAATGAAAAA
>APFE030754120.1:40856-70232 GCA_000404065.3 Pinus taeda
AGGATTACCATTGATAGAGAAACCGGACAGCCTATGTGAAGGTTGCATTTTGGAAAAACAACATAGAGAAAGTTTTCCCTCAGGTAAAAGCATAAGGGCAAAGGCACCCTTAGAGATTATCCACTCAGATTTATGTGGACCGATGCAAGCTGCATCATTAACAGGTAATCAATACTTCCTAACTTTTATTGATGATTTTACAAGAAAGACTTGGATTTATTTTCTCAAAAACAAAAGTGAAGTGTTTGAGAAATTCCAAAACTTCAAGGCACTTGTGGAGAACCAAAGCGGGCTGCATATTAAAGTCCTCATAACTGATAGAGTAGGTGAGTAGTATATCCCCAAGGAATTCCTAAGATTTTGTAGAGAAAATGGAATTCATAAACAATTTACAGCAAGGTACACCCCACAGCAAAATGGAGTTGCTGAAAGGAAGAACAAGACCATCATGGATATGGCGAGAAGCATGTTGAAGGCAAAGCATTTGCCAAATGATTATTGGGCTGAGGCTGTAAATTGTGCAGCATATAGTCTGAACAGGTGTCCTACAAAAGCAGTGATGAATAGAGTGCCAGAAGAAGCATGGAGTGGGAGAAAGCAAGGAGTCACCCACATGAGAGTTTTGGATGTGTGGCCTATGCACACATTCCAGATCAGCTAAGGAGGAAGTTGGACAGCAAAGGGGAGAAATGTCTTTTCATTGGATACAGTGAGGAATCCAAAGCCTACAGGTTGTATATCCCATCCACAAAGAAGTTTTTTATCAGCAGAGATGCTCAATTCATTGAAGAGGAGCTTGGGATGGAAGCATAGAGAAAACAGTGAATGTTAAAAACTGTTTGTCTCATGATGAAGATGATGAGGAGGTGGCTGAAATGCATCCCCAAACAGCAGCGCCAACACAAGGACAGCAAAGAACACCATTGAGGCTAAATGAGAGTGCCTCTCCAAGCACACCACAAAGTGGAAATTCAAGTGCATCTTCAAGCACTTGCACACCGAGTGAAAGAGGTAAAAAGTTTAGAAACCTAAGTGACATTTATGATGAAGGAATGAATTCCTTATTTGCCTTGTATTGTCATGTTGATGATCCTATTCATTTCGAAGATGCAATTAAAGATAAGAAGTGGATAGAAGCTATGGATGAGGAAATGAATGCCATAGAGAAAAACAAAACATGGGATTTGGTTGAGCTACCAAAAGGTAAAGAAGTCATTGGAGTCAAATGGGTCTATAAGACCAAGTGTAATGCTGAAGGCAAGATTGAAAGACACAAGGCAAGGCTGGTTGTCAAGGGATACAAGCAGCAGTATGGGAGAGATTATGAGGAAATTTTCGCACCGGTTGCAAGAATGGAAACCGTGAGAGCAGTGCTGTCCATAGCAGCACAAAACAAGTGGAAAGTTTACCAAATGGATGTGAAGTCAGCATTCTTGAATGGAGTATTAATGGAAGAGGTTTACATTGAGCAACCTCTAGGCTATGAGAAGAAAGGTGAAGAGCACAAAGTGTGCAGATTGAAGAAAGCTCTTTATGGGCTGAAGCAAGCGCCAAGAGCATGGTACAGTAGGATAGACTCCTATCTACTAGAAAATGAGTTTGAAAAATGTGAGGGAGAACTCACAGTCTACATCAAAGAAAAAGATGGTAAATTGTTAATTGTTGTGTTGTATGTTGATGATCTTATTTTCACAGGCAATGATGTTTATCTTATTGAAAATTTCAAAACAGTCATGAAAGAGGAATTTGAAATCACTGACATGGGTTTGCTGAGATACTTCTTAGGAATAGAAGTAGATCAAAATGAAAATGGAATTTTTATCTCTCAAGAAAAATATGTAAATGAAGTGTTGGGCAAATTTAATATGCAAGAGTGCAAGGCATCGATCACTCCCACGATAATGGGATTAAAACTCAGCAAAGAGGACAGCAGCAAGGATTTTGATCCTAGCTTATACAAGAGCATAGTTGGCAGTCTTATGTATTTAACTGCAACTAGGCCTGACATAATGTTTGCTGTTAGTTTAATTCCCAGATTCATGGAGAGGCCAAAGGAAACACACTGGCAGACAGCAAAAAGAATTCTGACGTATGTTAAAGGTACTAAAAGGTTTGGCACCTTATATACTGTCTCAGAATGTTCAAATTTAATTGGGTACACTGATAGTGATTGGGCTGGAAGTGTAGATGATCGGAAAAGCACTTCCGGTTATCTCTTTCACATGGGTTCGGGAGCCATTTCATGGGCTTCTAAGAAACAGCCTATCGTGGCGTTGTCTATAGCAGAGGCAGAATATGTGGCAGCTACAGCAGCAGCGTGTCAAGCAGTTTGGATGAGAAGAATGTTAAGGAGCTTAGGCCAAGAGCAAGCAAAAGCAACAGTGATTTTTTGTGACAATAGCTCAGTTATTGCATTATCAAAGAATTCAGTGTTTCATAAGAGAACGAAACACATTGACACAAGGTTTCATTACATCAGAGAATTGGTGAATAATGGAGAAATCAGTTTACAACATTGCAGAACTCAGGAATAGGCAGCAGACATTTTGACAAAGCCATTGGACCTGAAAAGCGTTAAATTTTTGATAAAGTGTTTGGGTATGACTGAATGCCCAGCGGTTGAAATTAAAGGGGAGTGTTGAAAATGTAATTTCAACTGTGCAATGGTTGACCCATACAACAGCATGGAAACATCAGCGATGAGCAATCGCCGATATCGCATCAGCGGAATGGCAGTGGAGGACTTACAAAGAGGCATTTTTGTTTGCGATGAGCGATCGCCGATATCGCTATCGGCGAAACCAAAGGAGCGAGGCATTTGTATAAGGAATTCATCCGACCTGATGGATCGGACCCGATAGTATTATAAATGGTTTTTTGATAAATTTTCAAGTCCGTGCTCAGGGCAATTTCCAATGTATTTTATGCGTTTTTCGTTATATAACAAAATATAAGAAAAAGCAAAGGATCAGTTGTATCGGCCCAAATCGCGATCGGCATATCGCAATTGGGGAAACCAATGGAGCATGGCATTTACATATATGAGTGCTGACAGCGATGAAACACGGACCCGATGGGTTCCCAAAGCCAAATTGTATAATGGTTGAAGTACAAGCCTGCAAAATGAATTCAACGTTGAAGTAAAAGTTTCATTTACTGCCAGTTTTGTCAGTAAAACAGTAAATGTAATTTACTATGGGTTGGTAAGTTTTGGTGAAGTTTTTAATTTTATCATTTTCTATTAGCGGGAGTATGGGCACAAGTAAAAGTTGGTAAAACCACTTAAATTTTATTGTTGTTATTTTACGGCAGCATGGCAACTAAAAACGTGAAGTAATTTTCTTTTGGTTGTCATATATATGGTTGACTATGCAATCGAAAAAGGGAGGCACAGTAGTGCATATGTAAAGTTCTGAATATGCAAAAGGAAGCACGCAGCAGCTTGAGAAAGATCTATGCGTAATTTCCACACAGCAGTGAAATGTTATTGATGAATCCCTCTGTGAGAGAGGAAGATCATAATCTGTAAAAGCAATTTTTTTTATTAATGAATAAAAATCCTTGGTGTGTGAAAACTCTGTCCGCTGCTCAGAAATTTTATTTGTTTCCGCTGTGTTAAAGATCTTGTGGCAAAACATACCATTGTCTCTATGTGCAGTTTATGTTGTGTTTTTTGGGATTTTGACAGAAAAATTCCCCAACAAATTGGAAATCATCAATAGATAAAACATGAAGGTTTATTGGATGAATAGGGTTGAGTTTCCAACATGTGTTGTAAAGAAGAAAAGAGGTAAGTCCTCTATACTCGTTAAAGGAGAACTCAACACGTTCCCTCTAGGATGGAGATAATGTATACCTGAAACAAGCAAATAAATTAGTAAGGAGATGAATTCAATAAAAATTAAAGAAACAAGGACAATAATGGATGGCTAATAAGAAATAAAAGAAACAAGGACAATAATGGATGCCTGATAAGAAATAAAGTATATCTAAGAAGGACAATAATGGATGGCTGATAAGAAATAAAGTATATCTTACGTGAATACTAAGGATATGCCTAAGCTTATTTAGCCATATATCAATAGAGATATTTCTTCCTTAGCATCTTTAGTGGATGTGATAAGAAAACAATACAGGAAGCCACCATAAGAAAATGAATGAATAAGATTATAACAGTTTTACAATTTAATACAGAGAGAAGGGTTAAAACCCTAAATTAAAAATAGAAGTTTTCATACTTGGACCTTGATGAGGACCAAATCCCTATCACAATAGACCCCAGGGTTTGGTATTGATATATATAGTATAATAATATATAATATCAATAATATATATAAAAGAACCTAGAACATAGTGATAAACAAATTTTGAAAAAATTAAGGAGGGTTCAAAATGTAATTAAAAAAAAAATCACTGCAAATAAAAGGAAGATCTCCCCATGGAATATAGAATAACAAGGGGTTGAACCAAAAAAGAAAAGAAAGGAACATTAATTCCAAATATAGATAGAATTAGTCCCACAAGACACAGTTAGGTGCATTAACCAGAAAAGATAATGAGGATTTCAATATGAGCAAATTAGTTCACGAAAACTCTTAACAAATTGAGTACAGAGTACCATGAAAAAATATCGCAATATACCTTTGAGAAGAGTTACGGTTCAAATCCCGAAATGAACCGATCTCGAAATCCATGGGTATAATCACCACACTTTGGTGAAATTATCTGTAAGGGGAAAATAGTAAACCAGTGAGAAATTCTTAAGATAAAGACTCGAAGCAACACAAATAAAAGTCACTATGCGAATTTTTCAGACATGAAAAGATACCTTTATTTCCCGAGTCACAGGTGTAGGGTGTTTATGAATTAATAGAGAATTTAAATATCCCAGAGTAATAGAGCGAACTAATAAGGGCTTCCATCCGCCATATAATGCAGATATAGCGGTGCTCCAGCTGCCAGTAGAAAACCAAATGGAAATGAAGTCTGGTAAGTTCAGAACGGAGGCCTAGTCATTTGCCAAACCCTATCTGCTATCCACTGTCCGATCTGAAGGTTGAATCGAAATAGTAGAAAGTGCGAGTGGCAGACATTCCATGTGAAATTCACATGGAATTTCTATCCTGGCAATTTCGAAAAAGATCAGGTTTATTAATAAGCAGGAATAAAATGAAATTCATCCCATACTCATAACAACCAGTGAGTACACCAAAGTATAAAGTAACATTTAGGGTAATAGGGCAATTGTATAATAGATGATGAGAATGGACTCATGTACCATAGTTAATTGGTTATTACGGCGTAAGGCGTTTCCCTCTGAAATGAACACCCTTAAATGTCTTCTTGTCCTAATCTTAACTGTTAGATGTATTGTTAGACGATTCAACCATTCTCTGCGGTCCAAAAATCCATTAAAAATAGTTATTAGTTAAATAAAAAATTAATTAAACCCAGCGCAGCCCGTCCATCTACCTAGCCAGTCCGTCCTGTGCTGCAGGAGGTTAGGGGATGGGGAGGGCCGCGCATTCTCGACTCCCCGTCTGTTTGGCTGCTGCATTTTCATTTCATTGGCCCTTCACCCGATGACGAATTTAATATAATTTAATCAATAACATGTATTTAAAATATATTTATTACGCCGTAAGGCGTTTCCTTCTAAAATGAACTCCCCTAATTGTTTTCCTGTCCTAATCTTAACCTTTAGATCTATTGTTAGACGATTCAACCATTCTCTGCCGTCCAAAAATCCATTAAAAACAATTATTAGTTAAATAAAAAATTAATTAAACCCAGAGCAGCACGTCCATCTACCTAGCCAGTCCTTCCTGTGCTGCAGGAGGTTAGGGGATGGGGAGGGCCGCGCATTCTCGACTACCCATCTGTTTGGCTGCTGCATTTTCATTTCATTGGCCCTTCACCCGATGACGAACTTATTTTGATGAAGAAACTGTGAATGTGTCATTGATGTTCTCCCTTGGTTTTATGTCAGGTTTTTACCTAACTCTCGAGGATTACGTATCGAAACTAGGTTTAGGATTCCTCGTCTCTGGCCGACATGTATTCTTGATTTCCCAATCTTTATACTGTCTGTCTGGTGGTTTTAGATAGATGCTTTTCACGGTAAAGAAATTGTCCTACCCGTGCTTCAATCCGATTTATATGGGGAGAATTTCATTTTGTTTTCCATAAGCCGATCTATGATCTTACCACTTGTTTTTCATATCGTTCCGTCACGGTCCTTGATCTCTGTAACAGTGATGAGGAGCAAGAAAAATGATACAACTCTTGAAGAATATGTTCAGAATGTGTCAAGGGATTGCCAGTGAAGTTTTGCCATTCAAACAATGGTGTTGCATAAACTTGGATTCCTAACTTGCAGAAGAGAAACTGGATATTCCGTTGGACGTTCCGAGGGGTCACAATCCGGTCTATGTTGGAAGCGAGCGCAGGCGGTTCATTATACCCACCACATATCTGAACCACCCTCTATTCCGAGCGCTTCTCCACAAGGCCGATTAGGAGTTTGGATTCGATCATCAGATGGGTCTTCTCCTTCCATGCGAAGAAATTACGTTTGAGTATCTGACCTCAATCGTGGCAGATCAGGGTAGAAAACAGTGTCCTTCCATTCGTATGATCTAAAGAATTATGACAATAATATTGCTCTTTTCTTTATAAAAAGCTCGGACTGGAATGAGAGCTATGATACGCTGTATGTTTTCTTTTAAACCTAAAATTCAGCCAGATCTCCAATTGATACTCACACTGGGGATAAATGATTCCACTTTGAGCAAAACCAGGTATGAAGTTATTTCATACCATGGAGAGAATCCTCCATTGGATAACGAGATTGTTGCCCAAGTCGACGAACCAGCCCCTGCAAGATCTGATTATGATATTAATAGGATCTTGGAAGAGAATCCTCCATTGGACAACGAGATTGTTGCCCAAGTCGACGAACCAACCCCTGCAAGATCTGATTATGATATTGATAGGATCTTGAAAGAATGGATTGACAACCCAAATGATATGGAGCCAAACACTAATGAAAATGAATTGGTGCAAGGGAAATCAGGTAATCAATTTGCAAGGAGACAATACTCACTTCTGTGAGATAAATGTGCTATTTCTATAAAATTGAACTTGTGCTAACTGAATGCTAAATGCTTATATTCGATTCTTGTTTTGTATTTGGCACTTGATCCAGTGGTTGTTGTCAAACCCAAAAAATGAATGTTGGCTATTTCTTTCTTGAAGAAGTAAATAATACAAGCATCATATCTAAGGATTAATTTATGGCATGTGTCATTAAGCATGGCGAATGATATTCATGTTATAATTTTTGACTTTTGCATGCTTTTCAAGCATAATAACAAGACCAAATTTTTTCAGATTGACTTGTAACTTATTAATTATGTGCAGGACTGGGATGCTCTGATCTCAAAAGAAACATTGGAACATATCATTGTGCAAACTGAAGATGTTGAGGTGTTTAATGATTTGGGAGACTTGTTTGGCAACATAAATAATCCTGTGCAGAGAAATATGGAAGATTATGCGGGTGTCTTTCATTTGCAAGATGACAGGGGAGTTGAAGAGCGGGTATCTACAAGTATTGATCCATTCATATAAAATCCACATGAATCATCGCCTGCGTTTCTTGATGGATCTTTCTTAGAGCTGAAGGATCTTGCAAATCCAGTTGAGCTAAACTCTTCTGATCTGGAGACCTTTGATATAAAGGATACTTTCTTTGATGTCTCAGAGTCCCCAGATAATTTTGCTGCTTCATCAATTGCCTTGTATTCTAAGGAGAGTCAAAACCAGAATACTGACTTACGTTTTCTTAGGGGTAAACAAAAGATGTCAACTGAAGTGTCAGAACAGACTCACAGTCCAACATATGGATACAGTGTGCTCCAAGAGGTATGCACTTCTATGTTCTGGCAGAGAATATAGCATTCATTCAGGTTTGATCGTTGAGCGTCACAGAGTATTTTTTGTACTGCGGTTTCACATAAATCTTACACAGTAAACTTGAACAGGAAAGTTAAAATTTTGGGCATGGAATTTCCTGTCCATTTTCTCATTATGCATTCAATATTGTTTTTACAACAGGCTTATAATGTGGAAAGACACCCATTTTCCAGTCCACTAGGGGAAAATTTGGGATCTCTATCTTGGATGCAAGAACAATGGATCAATAATGCTAGTGATGGCTTTGCCTTTTCGGAAGTAGATGTTGCAAGAAATCTGGTTCCTTCAGCAGGTATAGACAATTCTTTCAAATACTAATTACTGGCAAGAGAGAGAATTTTAAATTTTGTTTTCCTTCTTGTTAATATAATTTTCCTTTCCAGATTATGAGTTTATGACAAAAAGACAAGATGCAAGTGCTGGAATGCAAAACTTAAAGAATCACGAGGATTCTGATATTGGGTCATCTTCCAAATTTGCAAGCATGCTGGCATCTATTCCTGCACGTCCTGCATTGGCAGCTGAATATCCCTTCAAAAGCAAATATTTGTCACTAGTGCCCAAGGTCGATTCAGTAACTGTTGAAACTGCAACTAATCATGTTGCTGCTGTATCTATTACCTGTGCATGCTCTATGGTTCTAGAACCCAAGATAAAGCATTCATCTGGGGCTCTATTACCTACTTGCTCATGTGGTGTTGGTAATGGCATTGTGCAAGGGTCTTTTGCATCCAGTTGGCCTGCAAGCAGCTCTATTGGCTTCAAATCAGCAGATTTGGTCACACCACGAAAAACATCAGGGGGGTTGCATGCTGCCTTACTTTTTGTGTTTTTCTTAGGTGCCATAGCAGTTTTTGTGTGGGCATTGCTTATGGGAGGTACCTTTATATTAGGCAAGTACATTTACAAGTTGGTTATATCGTAAGAACACCTATAATGGTCTGTTCAACATTCAGTTAAAAGATTTCTAGATATTATATAATCTACTAGAAGCTGGTTTTCTAGGACTAAACTCTATGGGGCATTGGTTATGTGGTACATTTGATTTGAAAATGTTTCAAGTCTCAGAAACCATCTGTGACCTCTCCTTTGTTTTGCTTGCACTGGATTCGTTTTTCTCTTCCAATATGTCTAAATTTATTGAAGGACATGATAAGTTATTCATAGCCCTAATAGTCGAAGTACACTGTCTCTAGTTAATAATCAGCTCTCTATATTGATTGATGTTGTTATGAATCATGGTGCATTCGTAGTCTGAAATGGAATGCCAGTCAATTTCAATTTCATGAAACAATTTTGTCTTCTAGATTACATATTGCCAATTTGTTTGTAATATATTGGAATTGAGAAGAAAATAAAAGTCAAATATAAATAGGAATTCATGTTTACTTAATGTTATACATATTCAGTGCACACAATTTGTTGCGTCAGATGCTCAGAAATAGCATGTCAAATGGTGTTGAAGTTAATGGTCCTGCAATAATTGCTGTTTGTAGAGGAAAATTGCCTGTGACACAAATCCAACCAATTTTTGCAGTTTATATCCAATATTTTTAGTGGTCCTATGCCAAATGCTAATTGCAGTTTTAACCAATCCTTGCTTGGGACAGTTAAGTACCAGAGCTTATGATACTTGGCTTTAGTTGTTGAAGAAAATAAATCCTTGCTTGGATTTAGAAATGCTTTATTGGGACAGTTAAGTACCAGAGATTATGATACTTGAATTTAGTTGTTGAAGAAGAGAAAATCATGTATAACAATGCCAATATGGTAGCCTTAGGGCAGAAATAAAACTTCAAGACCAAGCTGGAAATGCCTTTGTAGCTTACCTCTCCTGTCAGAATGTTTTTATGATGTCATCAGAGATGATGGACCAACATAAAATGTTCATTGATTCCCCTTCCTCTGAAATATCTTTTCAATAGCTAGTGAATTTAACATTTAGAAACTCCTCTATTGTCACAAATGGATGGGATGGGAATAAGATACCCTTTATACTAGAAAGTAGCTATTTTCGGGAGAAGATTGGAAAGAAGTTCCAAGAAATGAAATAATGGAGCTGGCACATATCTTAGTTTTAGCAGTTATCTTATAAATGACCATAATTTTGTATTACCGATTTCTGCGAAATAGACGGTGCATCTAAAAATATAGCTCTGGCATAGGCAACAAATTTTGTCAAAGCAGACTCATGCTTCTTATTTTCGTATTGGACTGGTGAGATATGGACTTGTGCTTCTGCTGGGCCTCCTCGCGCCCATAATTTTGATTGGGTCTCTTCATACCCATAATTTTGATAGGCTCTGCATATTGCCGTTCTCTCGGGGCGCTGATTACATCCTTAATAGAGATTGATACTGGGTTTTTTTTTTTTTTTTCCAGGAGCGATTGATACTGGGGTTAGCATAATCAGTAACGAGACAATAATCCAAATGAATGACACCATAGGTTAGCTGTTGTTGTTATTATTCAGATGATTACTCATACGTGAATGTTCCTTAGGAATGTTCGAGTTGCCAATCCAGTGGTCCAAGTTGTAAATTTTCCATTGATTTCAGAGAATGTGTAATTTCTTCTCAAACACGTCCATGACTGAAACAAACGCTAACCTTTGAGAAAATTTTAACTTGTTGACCTGGCTGGCGCTTTATAATTTAGGTTCAGTTAGGCTTCTGCTAATTGTTTGAATCTCGGATTAACTTGAAATCATTTCCAAGGAAGGAATGCATCATTAATGTTGTGCGAAAGAAATAATGTAGTTTTGTTTTCGAAATGTATTGAAATTATAATTTTTTATCATGTAATTTGGATATAAGAAAATAAGGGGGCGTAATTAGGTTTCCAGTTTAATTTTGTTATTAGTTTAGTTTATTTTGTATCAGTTTAAGTTTAATTTTGTTATTAGTTTAATTTATTTTGTATTATTATGATGTAATTAATATTGGTTAAATGTAATTAGTTAAGGAAATGTTGTTGCTTCTTTCTAGTTTGTGTACTAAAGGGTATCTGGTTTAGGACATCAATCCTGTTCAAATAATCCTGTTAAGTTTTAACTGCGTTTTTAAGAATCTATTGTGACTGTGAAGCACCTTCCCATTTTAGGGAACTTAGTATGGAAGAAGAAATGTGAATTCTATTCTCTAATTTGTCAACTTTATGTTCTTGTAGCAAATGTGTATCATCGGGATTTGAAACCGGAGAATGTTTTGGCAAATGCTGATTGCAAGCTAAAAATATGTGACTTTGGCTTAGCAAGAGTTGCTTTCAATGACATGCCCACAACAATCTTCTGGACGGTATACTATTTTAAATCTATATTATACAAATCCAAATCTAATAAGTTGCTATATTGTTATATCTGGTTTGACAGGGTTTCTGTTGAATTCTCTGTTTGATTTTGATTGTTGTACTTTAGTTAGTAAATTTCCCATTTTTAAGATGTATATATTTGATGAAGTGCATGACTATGTTGCCAGTATAGGGCTCCAGAGCTGTGTGGATCCTTTTTAACTGAATGATTACATCGCTATACCTACTGGCGTAAAAGCCAAGGTTGTATCATATCACTTGATAGGATGTTCGAGGTAGGCAGTTGGAGGAAATGGATGGCTCTTGAAGGCTTTTTTACTGTGGACCAATGCTGTTGTTTTAAATTGAAACATTACACCGTTTACTTATTGGTGCAAGGTTGCATCAGATTTATCTGTTTGTTTTTAGTGAGCATCATATTGGAACTCAGAAAAAATTATATATGGATTAAACAAATTAGGTACATCTAACCAAATGTATAAGAAAATGGAAATGAAGTCCATGGTAGACTCTCCTCCAAAAGTTCTCTGTTTTGGTGCTGTTACATCCAAAGTGCTTATTGATGGTCAAGAAAGGCATATTTAAGAAAAGAATAGGGTAGTTTTATAGAATCTTCCAAAAACTCTATGCTTTGAACCAACTCTATCAAATACAGATATGCTACCTGAACACTTAGAAACAAACATCAAAAGTTGCCTTCTATAATATATGCATAGTGCCTAGTCCTCTCAAAGTTGTATCATATTTCAAGGAACCTATTTGGGAAACCTTGTCCTTGATCAAACTCATTAGATCTACCTAATTAACATGTGGAATACAAAGATTTTTCAAGTCTAGAAATGTATGTACTATTCTTTTTAGCTCATTATCTAACTCGTAAACCATTTCAGAACCCGTTCGAATGCAATCAATAATGTCTATGACAAATTTGGACATATCAATATGATGAAGTTGTATCATGTTCTTTTGACAATAAAAATCAAATGAAATAGTATTTGAGAATTCATTGAGATCGTTATACAAAGAATTTTGCATGCTACTTGTTTCTTTTGCTGAAGGATCTCCACATCTTACAAAACTTCTTTTCACATTCAAGTAAAATGACAGATCACTCGATACAAACATAGAGTTGAACAATAAAGAGACTTTCTTAGTTCTTGACTGAAGTGCATTTTGCATATTATCCTGTGTTTTTATGTCAATGTTGTCAGGTACCCCACCCAGAACAGTGTCAGACTTGAACCTTGGAATATCTGATATACCAACACTTTCGGAGAGCTTTGGACCATTATTTTCAGGTTGCTTATCCTGGTGCTTATCAAAATACTCCATTATATTTAAAAAATTTGAAGTCACCTTCAAAGAAGGATCTGTAAATTTAATCAATTTGCAGTTGTCTTCATCTTGTATATTTTTGGAAGAGAAAAACAACTATGATTGTTGCAGTCCCCTCCCTATGAGTGATGGAAATCCAAATAAATCCATTCACTTGCAAATGTAGAATGCTCCTTTTGTTGATGGAGAACCATTTTTGTAACAGATAAGGCTATAAGTTATTTTTTAGCATCATAAAACACGGGAGTTGGTAATGACTTGTAGGTGTTGTCAGTTAGCTTAGGTACAACCACTAGTTCATCAAAAGATCCATGTGCTATTAATTTGTATTGATCTGATTTTTCCATAGTAACATCTATTGTTTCCATCAATTCTTAGAAGATTGCAAATGTTTCTAAACGTACATAGCATGCATTATCTTATCTTGTGAAGATAAGAAAAAAAAGCTCGTGTACATGATTGGTAGACCAAAACTGGGAAATAGAAAACACAATAAACATATGACCATATGACCATATTACCATATTCTCGAGTTGAATTTCAATAACAGAAATGTATAATTTGGCACCCAACACAGCGTATGCTATTAAGAAGAGTACTTGCATAATTTAACCGGGATTGTTCTGGAGAAAAGGAAACCAGTGCCGACATGGAAACTTTGAGGCAATGCTGCATGAAAATATGGAATGAATTTTGAAATAAGTTGGAAAGTGTTATGAGCTCCGAGTTCCACCAACTCAAGTAAGTATTCAAGAAGGAACTCTAACCAGAGGCACACGTAGCAGATTAAACATACAAAGAACTCGTCCCAAAACCTAGGCCTTGATCTTTCTCATTATCATAACTTCAACCTTGAGTAACCATACCTAAAACACGTTTTTAGCTAGCAGAAGAAGGTGAACATCAGCAGAACTTGAACTACTCCCCCGAAACGTCACTGCAAAAGTTACCTATGTGCTACTACACCATTTGGCATTAACCCAATGGAACGCTGGAGGTACCAATTGACACCTTGATATCAAACCGGTAAAGATGCCCATCATCAAAAGGGCAGGTAGCTCACTAGTAGAGCAGGTCCTGCATTAAATTCCTAGCCAGCCCAATTTTCACCAGAATGAGTTTGTAGACAATGCAATAGAAGCACAGAAGACAAAGAACACTCTGCATTGAGGCCACACTCACAAAACTACTCACATCAACCACAAAATAGCTAACAACCACTTTAGACCACAACAACTGCAATGAGGCCAGTTCATCCCCTTATAAATTACTGGAATTTGATGCTCCATCTACCTTCAAAACTAACAAAAATTATATTCCCACTCCCACTTACAGTCGCTTTAATGAAGTGAAGAAAACATGTCGCTCTTTTTTATCAGAGGCTTCAGCTCTACCTTTTGATCCAAACCTAAGATATATCATTCAGAATGAGCTTTCTTTTGTAAACAAGAATTGGAAGCAAGACAAGGGTTCTGCTCCTGTTATTCCATTTATTAATTCCAATAACACTCTCCCCCAAACATTCTTGTGTGTAGAGTCATTGGGTTTACTATGGTAACGCCTGTAACATTTTGCAGTCTTTTCTTTGTTGGCCTATGGTTTAGTGGTTAAGTAGTTGAGAGACAGCATCACCCTGTTAATGACCCAAAGTCAAATTTAGATTAGAGCCTTAAATTATAAGTTGATTGAATTTTATGGGATTTATATGCAATATTAATTCAATAATTAATAAAAAATAGTGTGAGGCAACCTAAATCAACTTTTGTTTATACAACGTTAGAGTTTCATTTCTGCTACATATTTGCATCTCATTTAGATTTGCCCATTCCCATGTAGTGATTGTTCCTCAATTTAGGCCTTACGGCGTTTCTTTTGCAACATTTGGTGCAAATGCTAGTTAAATATATTTAAAGTAATTTATAATATTTTCTTTCTTTTATGTATATAAGATTAAATAAATTATTATATTTATTTAATTTAAATATAGTTTTTACATATTAGTTATTTTATTGGCTAATAATGACAGAGTTAATAATTTATTCTGATTAATTAAATATATTTAAAGAGTTAATAATTTAAATTTTATTAATTAAATATATTTAAAGTAATTTATAAAATAGAAGTTATTAAAAATGACGAAACAATTCGGGGAGGGGTTTTTCTTTGCCTCTAGTAAGCAAAGAAGATCAAATTTGCTAGGGTCGAGGGGAATCATCTAACAAGCAGGTGGAGGGGTTCTTCTTTGCCTCGAGGAAGCAAAGGAGATCAAATTTGCTGGGTTTTAGGGGAGGCATCTAACAACTAGCGGAATATATCACATTTGTAAGGGTTTAGAGGAAGCATCCAACAACTAGACAGAATAGTTCAAATTTGGTGAGGGTTTAAGGGATGCATTCAACAACCAGGTGGAATATTTGGAATATTTGGCCTTACTCTGAAATTGGAGTTGGCTCGCATCTCAGGAATTCATCACTTGTAGGGTTACGGTGACTCTATTATAATCATAAGTCAAATGACTAAAGCTAAAGGCAACACTAGGCAGAGCATGCCTCAAATGATGCATCAAATAAAACTTTTCCTAGGCCAATTTGATAGGGTTGATCTTTACCATATTAAATGAGAACTAAACTTGGAGGCATACTCCTTGGCAACCAAGGGGTGCATTTTGATAGGGTTGATCTTTACCATATTTACCAAGGGGTGCATTTTGATAGGGTTGATCTTTACCATGTTAAATGAGAACTAAACTAGGAGGCAAACTTCTTGCCAACCAAGGGGTGCATCTTGACCTAACGAGGTCATTTAAGAATAAATGGAGGGGCCATCACCATTCAACCAAATCCCATGACAGGAATCCATAAGCAATACAATTGGCAAACATCCATTATTGGAAAACTTCAAGAGCGCAGGCAGAGCATTTATTTAGCTTTGTTGGAATAATTATGGAATTGGCGTAATGGAGGAGATGGAGTTGTTTTTAGTGTTATTTTTTGGATTTTCTGGTGCTGGAATCTAGCAGAAAAATTTAAAGTGAAATCTTGATTTGTGTTATTTAAATTGGTTTTTTGACTATATATATGGATTCAATACCCTTAAAACTCCTTAGGGCACTTGGATTGTGTAGGATTACACATTCAACTTGTGATTTCAACAAATCCCTGCCAGATTTTAGAGAAATTAAACGAGAGAAACCTACCGGAAAAACTACCAAAAAATCACATTAAAAACAACTCAGAAAAGAATTACAGTCATTTGATCGTAGCAATTATGGTTTGAGAAACCTGTTCGTCATGCAACCACAAACAAGGGATTTAAATGGAATGGGGTGAGCGCCGAGATGAAGGAATTAAACCCAAGCGTGCCTCCTCCTTGGAGATTTCAAATAGTTATAGAAATTGTCCTGGGCACGATGCCAACGGATCTGACCGCTTGCCTCCAGCTTGGGAAGGCTCGCAACAATAAAGGAGAGATGCGAGTGGAGGAATGTAAAGGAAAGTATAAAGAGAGGGCCAACAAGCCGAGGAGCTTAAAACAGAGTAGAAGTGGGATTTCCCTTTGCAAAGAAGCAACAACAGAGAAAAAGGCGATTGCAATGGAAAACATTGGAGGCTCCAGGGAGATAGATGGTGCAGGAACTCAACAGGAAAGTGCAATGGACTATGCAGTAAACCTCTCATTCCACTTGGAGGAAATGCACGCTCACAATTCTTTAATCAACCAAAAAATCAGACTTTTGGAAACAAAGGTTGACAAGCTCCAACTGGTGGTCGACAGGTTAACAACACGTGGATAGAGCAGTAGCAGTAGCCCTGGGATCAGTTGTGGACGTCCATCCAAACGGGACAGAGGATAATGTGCAGAACTTTCAGAACCCAGGAGTGCAGAATGGGGTCCACCTCATTGGGAGCACCAATTCGGAAGAGCCACCCCTGCTTCAGCTGGTGAATAAAGAAGAAGCCCAGGTCAATGATGACAATGGGAACATGTAGTCTTCTTTTTTTCATTAATCCAAATAGTAGAGTATGTGTTTCAAGTACGTAGAGATCTTAGGGGTTTTTAAGGAAATGGTCTGAACAAAATTTATATACTTGCCCAACTATTATTTCAAAAAAAATTATATACTTGCCAGACTATTTTTCTTTAGCCTAAAGAGCTCACAAATTAGCTTTGAAAATAATGGAAATTCGGGCAAGTTTATTATAAAATCTGGCAGAAATTTTTGAAAATCTGGAGTACAACTGTCAAACTTCAGGATTTTGGGTGCTCCAAGAGTTCTTGATGATGCTAAATTCATTTCCACCATAAAAAAAACTATTCAAACACTCTAGCATTTTGATTTTTTGATTTTTTTTACCGGATTCCAGCAAGAAATCTCTCATCGGAGCGAATTTGTGGTGTGAGTAGACAATGCTGTTTGAAATTAGTGGATGAAGAATGGATATAATATGTAACAGGTTCTGGCCTGCACTTAATGGAAAATGATACCTGTTCTTTAAAAAAATAGACGACACAATTTTTACATTGACTATAAATGTATGTGGAAATGTATATACGGAAGCAAATTTATGTAGTGTATGTTGTGGCTCCTGGAGACAACCCTTGGGTTGAGGAGAGGTCAGTGCCTAGGACATCTTAGTCTCTCTTAAAGATAAATCAATGCAACTCAAGAGATGGATGTAAAATGATTTAGATTTTTGGTTCAATTATTTTTCTCAAATTACACTTGAATAATGTATCATTCCCAAGAATAAATGTTCAGGTTTGGTGGCTGACACACAAAGAATGCAACTTAATTTGTTATTGCAATAAACATGGAAAGGAGAAATAGAAGAGAGGAACCTGGTGTAGAGGGTTGAATAAACACAGAGTCCTAGGCAACAAATCCCGACAGAACCATGAAAAAAATAAAAGGAGTGAGGTGCATAAATTATGGAGCGCCTTTAAGGCTTTCAATTGTATCTCTCACAGGTACTATAAGCTATTTCGTAACACATGTAGTTCTGCAATTTCATAGATAAATTTATAGTTTCGCAAGTTCAGTCTGCTATCACATAGCCTAAGTAAATCTGTGAATTAAGAGTGAATCTAGCAGCTACAATTACCCAATTTCTGAAGAAGAAAACACACATGAAGTGGAATACATGGGAAGAAGTTAAGAACACATACTACATATCTCGAATGCTTGGAATCACTAGAACTTCTTCATTAATCCTCCGGAATGAAATACGTGTCATGCCAGAACTTGTGGGATTTGCAAGACAATAGCAATCTCTTGGAACCAGGAAAGTCTCACCTTCTATCAAGTTCCTCTTCCCTTTTATAGGTGGAGAATTCAAACCAACAGTTACAAAATATATTGAATGCTCCAACCGTCTAAACTGCTCAGCTGTTTGAGCATGCGAGTGGCCTAGTTGTCCTAATAGATTTTGGTTCTTCTTTGAAATGAAATCTTCACAAAACATAAACAAAACATGATGTGTCATGATTGACATAGAAACATATCTCCATTGTCGATTCCTCTGATTTCCTAGGGTGGACTCAGGCTCCCTTATCTGGGCTCACAACACGCTGATGATATGGAGTTATGGGGCGTTGAAAAACTGATCACGTTTATGCATCATTAACATCTGAGAATGGGCCTTTGAGTGATCTCCATACTGAGAATTAATTCTTAGTCACACTGCACATAGATCAAAATGTACAACAACATGGCTTCTTTGAACTGATGGAACTGTTCTTCATTTAATCCCCTATAATGTGCATGCGATACCAAGGATGGCTTACTTCCTAGCATAAGACAAGAATAAGTTTTCCCCTGCATATTGTGGTCCTTCTCGCCTTGACCCAACAATCTCTGCGGTCGCCATTACTCCCACGACACCAACCTTCTGCACATATTTAATTAGTTTCTAACCCATTCATCCTTCATGCACCTTGTATCGTAGTATCAGAGCTTTCTCATATCGTAACTCTATTAATACAAATGTTTCAAAGTCATAACAATTCGATGCCTTCAACCCCTTTGCTCTTAACCCCCCTTCCTATTTCTCCTCTATGTGACCAGGTGTTGTGACTAGAGGCTTAGCACTCGGGTTCTAAGATATTTGAAATCCTATCGGGAGCATATATCCCTTAGTGTACTTGCTCTCGTCCCTTAGTTCTTTTGGGTCCCTATAACCAAGCTCCAATAGCGAATTGGAGCTCCTTTCATCGTAACTTTTCTCAAAAGGTTTTTATGATGCAGTTTCGATCTCCCCTACCTCCAAAATACTTTATAGTGCCTAGGTGCTCTGTCCTCTCTATGCCCTTGGTCCTCTGAGTCCTTGTAACCAAACACTGACAACACATTGGAAGTCCCTCTCATCGGAACTTTTTCAAAAAAAAAAAACAAGAGTTTTGATATTCACATCTCAATATGGTTCATAGCACTTAGATGCTAAATCTTCTCCGCGCTCTGGGTTCGTTGAATCTCTCACGACCATGTGCTAGTCCACATTGGAAGCCCTTCTCATCGGGACCTTTTCAAAATGCAATTTCAAAGGGGTTCTGAAAACTCCGACCTCCAATATTCTCCATAGCACCTGGGTGCTCCTCCCTTTCTATGCCCTTGTTCCTCTAAGGCCTCCTGACCAAATGCCACTTAACATCAGAGCCCCTTCTTCGAGTCAACACTTTTGATAAAACAATTTGACCGAAGTTACGAAAACTCCATCCTTTGAAAAATCTACCTCCGAAATGATGTCATACTAACATCATCATTGCCACATGGCATCCTCTAGGTGGTGACATGTGTCACCCGAATTTGCCCTATTAGGTCCCCGAAAATGCCAAAACTGATTGTCACATGTCCATCATATGGTCACGTCATGTTGATGTCAGCTGCCACGTCTGCTCCTTGAGGCCAATCACCTCCTGCCATGTGTCTCCCCTAAGGAGAGAGAAAAGGTTCTTGGGGTCCTTGGTTTTGCAATGATTTCCTTCGTATTTTCTCTGCTCTTCGCTACCTCGACGCTTGTAAAGAAATCCAATTTTTAAGGAGTCATGAAACTCCGATATTCCGATACCGCTCTGCACGGAGGTCTTCTCCTTCCGATATCGGGTTTCGATATTCCTAGTCGTCGCCGAAATCCATCGTTTCGACATGTCATTTTGGATCCCTTTTAAATTAAGTGTTGTAGCCCTCTGTTCCAACCCCCGATACCCTGATGTGCCTTATGCTCTGATGTTTTGATATCGGGTCCCGGTGGTCGACCTTCCTTTCTAATTTTGGCCTCCGAATTTCGACACTTCCTCTTGCCTTTTAGCCTCTGAATTTTGGCTCTCAATTTTCGACTCTCCTTTTAGGCTTCCCCTTTAGTCAACCAAGATTTCACCAGTCCTTCTCTGCACCAGAGATGAAAAATAGGACTATTTGACACAAATATAAGATGGTATGACAAGTGACAACAATGTACATCCATGAAAGGTTTGAGGCAGGTTATACCTGTTTTGAGAAAAAAATAAAAGATAGTAGCTGTCACTTAACCCTTACCAGGAGACCTATCTGCCCAAGTGAGTGATACCAGATAAGCTCCTAAGAAGTTTTGGAAGCAAGTTATTATAGCCAAAAACATGACAGTGACAAAAAAAACAATATCACAAGATTCTATCTTGGTGCTTAGAAGTGACATGTGTGGTGTAGAAAACTATTGGGTTCTTCGTTCGTTCCTTCAACTCAGCTGGATCCTCCCATTCTATTAGCGTTGGAACATAATAGTCATCATTGACATGAAACATATGAGTAGCAAGATGAGGAACGTTGTCACCACCTTTGATGCTGACTTAAGCATCTTTGGGGCACGACAACCCCATTTCCCCTGGAGTTTGCGCTATTGTGCTTCATGGCTATCGTGACATTTTGTCTATTGTGTTATGCATATTGGGACTTGTTGTTGGCAAACCAAGGTTCTCTTGGCTTTGAGAAGTTGAGGAGTTAGTAGCTAGAGTGGAATCCTGAGGCAAGGGAGAGGGTATAAGATGTAAGCCAGCGCGGGACTAACCCAAGTGAAAATCAAGGTTCTCCACCACCCATCAAGCACCACCATGGCCTTCTCCTGGTCTCTGAGAAGGCAAGCCAACACATTTATAAGTGCCCATAGACCGTCACCAAAATTGGTAATCTCCAAATCAACCACCATGCATCGATAGTGCCATGGTAAGCTATCATCAAAACGTTTGTCTTCCTGACCATGCCACGAAGGAAGAGACGATCGTTCTCACCCTCTCAACGTCTACCATCCCTTCTGTTGGCATTCCGTTATCAATTCCGCCAAACTTCTTGGTAGCTTGTTGCGTGCGATTGAGTCAGTAAATAAGAAACATACCAGGGTGAGTGTGCGTTTCCCAAGTTAACCATAAATGACAGGTGAATAAGGACATGCCACTTTAGCACATGTTTGGACATCGAACTGTGGAAAAGGTAGATGAAAGAAAATACAAGGCATGCCATTGCGCAGTAAATGAGTGGGCGTTGTATATGCCCATCATTGGATTTAAGCAAGTACATTATCCAACGGTGGGCATATACAACCCTGCACATTCACTGCCCAATGGTAAGCTAGTTATTTGTTGCCCAGACGAACTAGGAGTGCCACCAATCTCCGTGATTAATTATCCAAGTTGTTGTGATCATGGAAGCATTTAATTTTTTCCTCGACCAATGAGTCACCTAGATCCGAAACAAAAATTAAATATATTTAATTCAATAATACTTTTATATTAGTTAAGATTATATATTTATTTCTGTATTATATATTTTAATTTTCATGTAATTCAATATTTTAAAATAGTTAAAAATAAAATATTATTTAATATATATATGAAATATAACAATAAAAATTATTAATAATAATTTTAACAATGTATTTCTTTTACTTCTCATTTGTTTATTTTATATTTTAATTTTGGAGATAAAATGTATCTACAATTTATACACAATGGGAAAAGTAATTTTCACAACTAAATTATATTAAATATATATATATATTTTTTTAAAACTAAATTTAAATGCATTAATTCCACTATTAAATATCGAGTTTATATATATATTATATATATTTTTTATGAAATTTAAATTTAATTTGGTTTGATATATTTTTATATTTATTTTTTGATAAAATTTAAATATTTTAATTTTAATTTGTTTTTTTTTTCATTAATTATATTATTCTTGTAAAATAAAATTTTTAAAATTTTATCTTAAGTAGCTTGTTGCGTGCCATTAAGTCAGTAAATAAGAAACATAGCAGGGTGAGTGTGTCTTTCCCAAGTTAACCATAAATGTTGGGTGAATAAGGACACATTAGTACATGTTTGGACATCGAAAAGGTAGACGATAGAAAATAATTGACATGCCATTGGGCTGCATCTTGACAACGAAGGTATTCAGAACGAATCGTTTGCGGCCTTGGGTTTGCTCGCTCTTATCTACAATGAATCTGTTAAAAAATGGTCAAACCCAGCGACGCTGTAGATCTTGATCTTGAACCGGGAGACATTTTGTCGGTTTGGGGGTTGGAGGTAATTGAACAAAACATTGAGAAATATATCAGGCCAACTGGATGCTCTGGGAAAGCTAAATCAGGCTTGAAGGTGACCTGGAATCAAAGAAAATCGCTAGTTCTGCTGGAGGAGAGCTTAGGGCTGGCCTTTCTGCGCGGCCAAGGAGTTTCAGCGATTTCTCTGCTACCAGAGACAAGAATCCAGTCGGCAGCATACAAGCAAGTGGAAAACCAGCAAATTCACCAAGTACGTATAGAGAAATCCCTCCTGCTTAATCATTTCTTCTCTGGGGGTCTTGAGGATATTGTTTATAGTTGTGGGTTGAGAAAATTAGCAGGAAATAGGCCAGGTTGTGGGTTAAAGGCGGATTTAGGGTATGCAGAGGCGGACCAGCCGCTGGCTGTTAGAAAGGATCATTTTGATCGGGACCCAAAAAACCCGAGGACACACCCTGGGAAGGTGGATTTAGGGTTTGGATGGGGTTCGACCCTCAGGGAGGAGATCTTAGATATTGAAGGAGGAGTGGGCCTTACCGAGAAGGCATGAGATTTGGGGGTATTAGAAGGCCTAGTGGGACGGTTTGAAAGCGGGACATTAGCAGTAAGGGAAGAAAGAGGGAGCCCTAACAACATCTCAGGGAAGAATTCAGGTTCATAGCAGGAGGGTTTAGCAAATGGTGCAGCAGCTTCTTAGAACAGGGAGGAAGGGCCAGCCAAGAGGCAGATGGGGGAAAAGAGGAAAAAGCAGAAAATAATAATGAAGAAAGAAAACTTAGGAAACCTAGTCTTAGGTATGGACATCCAGATAGATGAAGCCATCGAAGTGGTTGAGCTTACCCTGGTGGGAAGAACAAGGGGGAAGAAACATTTAGCCCATTTTATTCAAAAATGGGCCATGCAGCAATGACAATTGGCTTTTGATAAGGGATTCCAGGTAACATCCTTGGCAAAATGATGGTTTATGGTAAAATTCGAAAAGAAAGAGGCGGTGGACTGGGTCCTAGGGAAGAACTGGGCTTTTGGCAGCCACCTAGTAATGTTCAAATGATGGACTCCTCTATTCGATGCACAGCGAGAGAAGATGGAGGACATTCCTATTTGGGTACGCGTGCCTGGGTTACCACCTTTCTTGTGGGTGGAATCGGTCTTCAAATCCATTGGGAACCATATCGGCACATATTTGGAAACATACATGTCTTTCGTTTAGTCGAAGGACAAGGCGATGGCTCGGATACTGGTGAGACTGAACCCAAGGGAAGGGCTAGTGGAAGATATCAAGATTCAATATAAAGAGTTCATCCATGTTCAACGTCTGGATTATGAAGATCTGCCATTTCGATGCCACAGATATCATGTTTACGGACACTTGGCAAGAGATTGTCCTTTGGGATATCAGCGTAGGCGGAAGCAGAGGAAGGCTGAGGACGAATCGATGGAGGCGGAGAAGTTAAGGACACCGCTTTCAAAGAAGGATCAGGGGTTGGATCATATGGACATTGATAGGCCACAGGAGGAAAAAGTAGAGGATGCAATTCAACAGGAGACCCCCGTACTAGATTCCCTCCCGGCACAGCCTCAAGAGCTAGAGAAGCGAGTTCAGGATACCACAGAAGCACCTGCAGCTCCCATCATTGAAGACTCAAAGGGTATGCGACTGTACTTAAGCATTCCCTCCCTTTCTCCATCTTTATCTATAAAAGATGTTATTTTAAATTCTTGTGCTCATGTTACTACTTGTCCTATTTCTGGTTCTGATTATACTCATGTGGATAGCATCATAACATTTATTCCCAAGTTAGATCTGAACTGTGAGGGGGTTCCGGGTGAGGAGGAGGGTGTGAGGAGAGGTCCTCTCCCGCGTTCAAATTATTATTACCTCTGTTCTCATGACAGAAAACCGACACCTTTGGAGACTGTGGGGGGTTTGGGTATGGACTTGTCCCTGATTAATAAGAGGAAATCGAGAGGTAGGAAAACTGATCTGTCAAAAGCTCAGGTGAGAGCTAAGATAGATATTTCCGATGGGAAACAAATGTCAATTTCTAGGGTTCTTAGAGTAGCGAAGCCCTATGTGGAGGTTGAAAAATGATCTTTCTCTCCTGGAACTGTAGGGGTTTAGCCAGTAAACCTAAAAAATTGGCTCTCAAATAAATTGTCCATTGGTACAATCCGAATGTCCTACTGTTGCAGGAAACTTTAGGCAGGGGTGAAGAAGTCACTAAAGTATTATCAACCCTTCTCCTAGGGTGGAATTTTTAGGCAATGGATTCCATAGGACACTCGGGAGGCATAGCCATGGGCATAAGGGAAGGAAAATTAAAATTGAGGAATCTTTGGGGGATGGAGCATGCAATGGGGATGGATGTCCTATCCTCAGAGCTAGGTGTCCCCCTGTTGATAGTCAATATTTATGGTCCATGCCAAGGGAGAGCTACATTATGGAATTCTCTACTTTCCAAATCGGTGATGAGGAATCCAAACCTGGTGGTAGGTGGAGACCTTAATTTCTCTATTGGAACCGCTGAAACTTGGGGCCCATCAGCTAGAGAAGACTCTTTATCAGATTTTTTTCTCAATTGGCTTAGCTCTCACAATTTGATGGATATTTTCCTGTTGAAAATAAGGCCCACATGGAGGAATCGAAGAACAGGGGATTCCAAAATTGCAAAAAGATTAGATCGGTTCCTCTTGTGTGAAGAGATAACATCAAGGATCCCTGCCTTTCGTCAATGGGTAGAAGAGAGAGGAAACTCAGATCACCTTCCAATTCTTCTTGAGCTATCCAAGCCTCCTAAAAAGCCGATAGCCCCTTTTAAATTCAACTCCTCATGGCTGCAAGAGGACTCTTTTAGTAAGCTTTTCAGAGAAACTTGGAGACCTTCAAGACTAAATGATACTGAAGAAAAAGGCTTCCTGTTCATGGAAAACCTCAAGAGGCTAAAAAAAGCAACAGTGGAGTGGTCAAAGGCTAGGAAAATAAAACAGGATGAAGATCTAAATAAAATTGGTCTAGAACTCCACGACTTGGAAAGTCCTGAATC
The DNA here is from genome assembly GCA_000404065.3 of Pinus taeda. Classification (NCBI taxonomy): domain Eukaryota; kingdom Viridiplantae; phylum Streptophyta; class Pinopsida; order Pinales; family Pinaceae; genus Pinus; species Pinus taeda. Next base: position 66,058 of record APFE030754120.1, read on the forward strand.
AGATGGCTATGAAACTTAGGAGAAAAAGGATAGAATCTTGTTGCTGGAAGGACAACGAAGTAAAATCCTTCTAGCAAAAGAGGAGGAATGGAGGCTGAAAATTAGATCCATTTGGCTGAAGGCAGGAGATGAAAATACTAAATTTTTCCATAATTATGCTAGAGGAAGGAAGAACTCAAAGACTATCCGGAAACTAAAGGATGAAGAAGGCAGAGAAGCAAACTCTTTTGAAACTCTATCTCATATGGGGAGAAGCCATTTCCAAAAGCTTTTCACAAGACAAGAGGAAGTCACATTGGGAGAGGTTATCAGGACAACCCAATGCTTTACCCACTATGTGGATGAGGAAGAAGCGGTGGATCTGATGGGAGAAGTCACGAAGGAGGAAGTTGAGAGCATCATTAAATCTATGGCAAAGGACAAAAGTTTGGGCCCAGATGGGTGGACAATTGAACTATTCCAACACTTCTTCGATCAAATTGGACAAGAAGTGACGGAGGTGGTCGAAGAATCCAGGAGGAAAGGCGCTATCTACCCCCCTTTTAACTCAACTTTGATAGCCCTAATTCCAAAAAAAGAAGGTCTAGGCTCTTTTGAAGACTTTAGGCCAATATCACTATTTATAAAATAATTGCTAAAGTGATAGCGGTCCGGTTGAAACCCATTTTGTCAAGATGCATATCAAAGGAACAATTTGGGTTCTTGGATGGCAGACAGATCCATGAGGCTATCGGGGTTGCTTAGGAAACAATTCATAGTGTCAAACAGAAGAAGAGGAAAGGGGTAGTCGTTAAAATAGATCTATCCAAAGCCTATGATAGAATAAGTTTAATCTATATCCGAATGTTACTAACTCATTTTGGATTCAAAGTCGAATTTATCAATTGGATCATGGGATGTATTACAAGTGTTAGTTTCGCGGTATTGATAAATGGAGCTGCTTCGTCTTTTTTCAAAGGGCAAAGGGGATTGAGATAGGGATGCCCTCTTTCGCCTCTGCTCTTTCTTCTGGTTGCTGAAGGTCTGAGCCAATTAATGGAGAAGGCAAAAAGGGATGGAGCTATAAGAGGTTTGGAAGTGGCGATAAATCTATTTATATCTCATCTATTATTTGTAGATGACATATTACTTTTCAGTAACGGAAATATAAATGAAATAAAGGAACTCAAGAGGATTTTAGACCTATTTATGAAAGCCACAGGAATGCAAGTGAACCAAAGGAAATCTCAACTAATCCTGTAAGGCTTTAATAGGCATGTGATAACCCAAATTTTAGCAGTTTTACCCTTTGAAGTTCATAAGCTTGATGATCCTTTTAAATATCTGGGTTTCTAGTTGAAACTGAATGCTTATCGGAAACAAGACTGAAATTGGTTAATAGCAAAAATAGAAGCCAGGATTACACATTGGAGTTTCAAGTGGCTTTCAAGGGCTGGAAGGTTGACATTTATCAAATCTATCATTCTAGCAATACCAGTTTATTGGGCAGCTTTGACATGGGTTTTGAAAGGCATTCTGGAGAAAATAAGAAGGATATGCAGCAGATTTCTCTGGTCAGGATCTAAGGAGGAATCGGTCCTACCTTGAGTAGCATGGGAGAAGGTGGCAAGGCCAAAGGAATGGGGAGGCTAGGGAATAAAAGACCTCACAATTTTCAGGCCTTCATTAGTAGGAAAATCAGGATGGAGGATAATTAAAATGGAAAACCTGTGGATGATGCTGGTGAAAAGGAAATATATTGACCCTGTCCCATTAGAAGAATGGATAAGAAACCCAATTAAGAAAAAAGGGAATGTATCTGTTGTTTGGAAGGCTACCATGGACGCTTTCAAGATCATTGAGCAAGGTTTGTCTTGGCAGGTTGGGAATGGGGAGAACATTCAAATAGGGAAAGATCCCTGGGTAGGCTGTAATGAAAATTTTGCACTATCCCCAGACCTTATTATGCAACTTGACTCTAAAGATGTTTATTTCCTTAACGAGATTGAGAAACAAGGCCACTCCACTATTTGGGGGCAAGCGTGGCTATCAGGGGAGGAATTGGATCTGATGCCTCAATGGTGGGATGAATGGAAGGTTTTTATTCAAGAGCTCTCCAGGTCAAATGTGAGACTGAGAGAAAGACTGGATCAGCTGGTGTGGGCTCATGTAGAATCTGAATCCTATTCTCCAAAATTTGGATATAAATTCCTTATGTCAAAGAAAGGATGGGGGAACTCGGAATGGTGGGCCAAACACTTCTGGAAGCTAAAAAGTCCTGCAAAAGCCAAACTTTTCTTTTGGTGCATCCTCAAGCGGATGGTTCCAACATGGGACATTCTACGAGCCAGATACAAGTCAGGACCTGGGAGATGCTCGCTATGTAAAAATGATTATGAAACAATAAGGCATCTATTTATAGATTTCCCAGTTTTTAAAAGGGTGTGGTTGGAGGTAGGGAAGCTTATCCAAAAGAATATAGTCTGGGAAGGGGAATTTTTCCCAGATGTTCGACAAAAATGGTGGCAACTCTACCTGAAAGGGAACTTGCGGAATTTACCCCTCATCATACCATGGGGCATCTGGATAGCTAGGAACAGGTGCATCTTTTTGGGTATGCACACCCCTCATGAGGCTATTGCAATAGAATGTACTTCAATATACACCAATATCCTTGAGCCTGTTACAAAGAACATGCCCAGAAAAGCTAGAGAGGAACAAATCAAGGAAGGCATACCGTGGGCATATTTCGATGGGGCCTCCCAAAATAACAGAGCAGGAGCTAGGATGGTAATAGACATAAACCAAAACATGTGCCTTAAAGCCTCAGTGGGCCTAGGAGCTGGTACAAATAATTCTGTGGAGTTATCTGCCCTTAAACTGCTTCTATGTTGGCTTATTCACAGGAACATCTTCACGGTTTAGATCTTTGGGGACTCAATGAATGTTATAAATTGGTTCAATGGACAAAGCACATGTCAAAACTATATTTTATTACCTTTATTAGAAGAGGCAAAATAGTTAAAGTACTCCTTTAATGTTTTTTCTCTTTGCCACATCTACAGGGATTGCAATGATGCAGCAGACATGCTGTTTAAAGAGGGTCTGCAACAAGATATGGGCAGTTGGAGAATAGAGGACGAGGACCAGGGAGAGATCTGCGTGTCGGATCAGCCACCATATACATAGCTAGTTCTTACTATGGACTCTTCAGTCCTATAACACAGCCTGAATTTTTTGGTTTTCAGCTGACACTATGATTATTATCTCACATGTCGCTGTTTTATGATCTTTTTAAAATTTCAGACTTCTGATGTTTTTGTTTTCCTTCCTATTTGGGTTGTTTTCCTCTATGAGGAGACTCAATAAGTGAAAGCATTGTATTTTCCCTTTCATGGAGACTTTCAGACACTGTACTAAACTGGTATACACTATTTTTTGAGCTGGGGACAGGGGCTGTTTTCCTCGATATGAGGAGGCCCATGCTTCAGATCAGTGGTTATCTTTATCCTTCATGTTTTTTGGACAGGACTGACAATCACATCCTTTGAAGCTCTATGATTTTCAAATCAAACAACAAAATGAATGCTTAGGTATATACTATGTAACTTTTTATTTTGGTTATAAAAAGTTCGATTTTTCTTTGGAAAAAAATAAATTGGCATGCCATTGGACAATAAATGAGTGGGGGGATAGAAAATAATTGGCATGCCATTGGACAATAAATGAGTGGGGGTTGTATATGTCCATAATTAGATTTAAGCAAGTAAATTATCCAATAGTGAGCATTTACAACCTTATGCATTTACTGAATAAGGACACGCTAGCACATGTTTGGACATCGAAAAGGTAGACGATAGAAAATAATTGGCATGCCATTGGACAATAAATGAGTGGGGGTTGTATATGTCCATAATTAAATTTAAGCAAGTAAATTATCCAATAGTGAGCATTTACAACCCTAGGCATTTACTGCCTAACGACAGGCTAATTATTTGTATCCCAGACATAATGGGTAGGCTGCCAATCTCCCTGATTAATTGCCCAAATTATTGTGATCATGAAAGTATTTAATGCTTCACTCGAGCAGTGGGTCACTTAGATTCGAATTGAAAATTAAATATATTAAATTTAATTATGATTTTATAGTAGTTAAGATTATATATTTTAATTTTATGTAAATGCAACATTTTAAA
>APFE030754120.1:76238-94513 GCA_000404065.3 Pinus taeda
CCTCCACAACGTCATGCAACTTTAATCACTTGCCAGCCCATACTGGTCCTTGTGCTAGCAACCTAGACACTTTTGCTATCACAGTGTCTGTTACAGTGATTTTCCTGCCTCTTACCACGGATTTTCCATTCTGTAGATGCCGTAAAAATTCGGTGGAAATTTCCTCATTGGGGGGTTTAAATATTGTAAGATATGCTATCCATCTTGCATGAGCTAGAATTTCCCTGGCTTCATCAGAGACAACCAATGTTAAAGGTTCTCGGCGCACTGTTCTTCCTCCCATAATTCTTGAATTCTGCAAACGATTAGTGTAGCGGGGAAAGCACAACAACGAACAAAGCTGAGTGATGGAACAACAAATGGTTGTAATGGCTCTATCAGCTAATACTTTATAAACATAAATACCATTATTGAGGATTGTTATAATGCCACATGCTCTGTGATCATGGGATGTCGTATTGTTCTGCAAAATCAAATGAAAAGATGACAGTGCATGCATAAGTATACTGGAGGTCCTCGCCCCCCCTTCGAAATAATAGGTCACCTATGACTAAATGAATGAAAGGATAACACATTGGCAGTGAAGTACAGGGGTGATGGAATGGGTAATGAAAGTGGCAAGGTACACATAGTAATGAAAGGATCATAAAGGATATTGGAGCGATGAAACAAGGTGTGTAACAAGTATTATCAATAAGTGATAAGATGTCGTGAGGTGTGTTAACACTCAGGTTGTTCCCTGCCTCCTGGAGGGAATACGGCCAAGGTAACCACTAACCAATATTTTAGATGCATGTCCTAGCCTACCTGTAACTAGAGAGGGCTCTCTCTTTGTAATTTTAGCTTTGTTTGTTTGTATTTTAGGCTAGTTATAAGGCACAAGTTTTGTTTGATGTTTGGGAGATGACATTCAGTAGAGCAAGGTAGTAAGTTGAGAGAAGTTCATGCCATTGGGTAGATGGAGTCTAAGCATACAAACTTCCAAGTATGGTTTCTTTGGAAATGAGAAAACTACAGAGTAGGATAATTAAACATAGAACAATCTTTGAAGCTGAAATAAGATGAAATGGAGTCAAAGAATGAAAGGAAATCAAGAATCTTTCATTCTATTAACAGAGAGAAACTGCATAAACATTATCAGGGAGCACTTAAGAATTCCTTGATGACATTTAAAGTGAAAGAACCAGGGAGACAAGAGCAATTAAGAATTCTTGCCTATGCTAGTCCTGCAGAAAAACACTAAAAATCACAGGAATTGAACACAGAGTACAGTGAAGTAATTTCTGGGTTATTCTTCTTTCCTGTAACTTAGAACATGATATTTAGATGATAAATAAAGACAAATACAGTAACATAAGAGTTAAGAAGACTTATTGGTCCATACATTAACACAAGAATTCTGCAATCTATTCTTTTACCATTGATTCCATCCTCAGTCAGTTCACCAGCAAAGCATTCCAACAATTTTATTTCTGAAGAGTTCTCAAAATATACAGCGCAAGTCCAGAATGATATTCACCAACCAACAACAATACATCTATTTAACAAGTATATATAGGATTTTTACAAAATATCCCATAGGGAAATATCTGGACTTAAATGTATCCATCTACTCTGACATAATCAGTAACTATTGTGGAAAAAATGCGCAGCAATAACTGAGGAATTAAAAGCTCTTTGCTGGCTGCTGTAGGTGTCCTATTTTCTGTTGACTCTTTGACTCTGGCAGTCGGTGGAGGAACGCTCTCCTGATGTGTTGTCCTGTTGTGTTGTCCTTTGCCAGATGGTGTGAGCTTTTTAAATTTTTTTAGCGTGAATTTATCCACTGTCACTTTGAATTTCTGGTAGCTGAGTCATGTAATGAAACTTGCATGTTATGCAGATAATGTACAAAAAGAGAATTACAATTACTTCAAGATTTCAAGCAGGCTTTGCCACCATTGTTCTGTTGGTAGCTGATGCTTCTTTAATTTGAACAATATTTCATCAGCCTCAGTATATGTGTAATAATTTGGCCAGACTGGAAAAAGATTTACTATCTCATGCTGAATATAAAATAAATTTTCCAACTTGTCATATAGACTTTGCCCTGTGGGAGGGACTGCCTCTTCTGAGCTGCTTGATGATGTTGTAAGTTGATTTTGTACATAAGTACTTAGCCTGTTTGCATACCGATCCTGTTTTAGTTTCCTTCCTGTGCTAGTGACCAAGCTGGGTAAACCTTTGCTTTGCAAATTTGAAAGTCTCTGTCTGAAAGCAGTTACCTCTGTCTGCATTTCTTGGCATTTTCTCTCTATGGTTTGGAAAAAATTTCTCATGGTAAGAACCTTTTTGACTCTGAAAATAGTCTTTGTTTTGTTTTGGATGTTTAGTGCTGCCAGCTGCTCACCAGTACGAGTATTCAAAAAGTGAATCAATTGGTTGGCTTCCTCAGGCTTATCTGCCAATAATGTTCTGGCCTTATGGGTTTCATACTGAGCTATGTCTATTAATTCTATTTCATCAAAAATAGTCTGTATTGTTGTCCACTGATCAACAATAGATCGTCCAATCTTATTCCACAAAATTGTTTTTATCTCTGCCAGGGTTCTGTGGAGAGTGAGGTCCTTCTCCAAGGCCTTTATTTTGTTCTCTAGGGCCTTTACTTCCCTGGTTTTCTCCGCAACAATCATCTTTGACTTATCATAGCTAGCCTCAATTTTAGCTAGTTTCTCCTTGGTTTTCTTCAGTTCTCCCATTTGTAACTCCAAGGCTTTGATCTCTTTCATCATTCCTTCCATGCTTAAACTGGCCTCTTGTAATGCACTTGATGTAGCTGTTGTAGAAGTTGAGGCACCTGCTACTGCTATTGGATCAAGGGAAGGTACTGTTGTAGTAACTGCTAGAGGAGGGGCCGAGACTGTTGGAGCTGTTTGGGGTGGCTGGGAGGCCAACTCTGGTTGTCTTCCTTGTAATGCCTCTTCTAATTCTTTCTCTGTGTCCAATATTCTTTGGTTCATCCTCATTAGAAGGAGACCACATCCTCCTTCTCTACCTCCTGTGCCACTTCTGTATTTTGAGGATGTAAAGTAGGTGGCAGCTTCAATTGCTTTCTTAGAGTTGCAATATCCTCCTCTTTTTTCTTTATCAGGGCTTGTGCTCCTTGGGATCCTTGGGATCATGTCTCAATTATATTATGATATCCTCCAATGATTTAATTCTGTTATCTTTGGCAAGGGAGGAGGCTTTCTCCAACTCTAGTTGGGAAGAAGTGTTATATAAAGAATTTTATAGTCTATGGGCCATCAAAGCCTTATCTGCCAGGTTGGAGTACACCATTTCTCCTGTCTTCTTGTGCAACTCAATCTGGTCTATTGGATGTATGTCCTTGGCAAGAACTTCGAGACTGGTTCTGATGTAGTCTGCAGCTGACTGTAGCTGCTGCACTGTTGGTATGAAGTGACTGAGAGTCATCTTCCCTGCTTCCATATCATAGGCTGCCATCAGCCTTTGTTGATTTGTCGGAGCCATTCTCATCAATTGATTATAAAGCTGAAACCTTACTGGTTCGTTTCTAGCTTTAATCTCAGTGAATGCCCTTTTGATGTCTGAGCCCCTTTCGGTCTGCTATTTGGAGGATGAAACCTCCCCACCTGGCTGTCTATCTTGCTCCTGCTGAAAGGAGCTGGCTGATGTTTCCAAAACTGGAGGGATTTGTCGTCCAGAAGTTCCCTCACCCCTGATATTTCCAATAGTCTCTTCTGTAATCTCTTCGTCGGCATAGGGGTTTAGCCTTTTTCTTTTTTCCCCTTGCTGGTCTGTTGATGCCCATGTGGGTGTGCCCTCTGTTCTATCCCTCTTTTTACCTCTTTCCTCATTGTGAGGAGTTTGCAGCACAGGGATTTCAGGTGCTTTTGTTTGTGTTAAAGGGCTTTGTTCTTGACCCTTTTCCTGATTGGTGGATGGCTGCTCTTCCATTTCCTTTGTTGCTCTGAATGTTCTATTTCCTTGCCTTTCCCTACAGGCGGAATGGCCTCTTTAGCTGGCTGCCATGTAGATGTAGCAGTTGATGTGCTTGCTCCAACTGGTTGTGGCTGTGGGAAGGTGACCTGTGCAACATAATCTAGGTAAATTCTTTTCTCAACCTCTTTCATATCTTTATCTAATTTTTCTTCTTCAGTAATCTCTTCATCATCTAATGTGCCTTCTACCCATTCTGGTTTATTAGCATATTGTTCAATGTGGGGGATTGGATGGTGCACATATCCTGAAAGCTTGTGTTTGACTCTCCTAAGGCTTATGAAGTGTTCAGGGTCATATGGTGCCCAGCAGAAACTTTGTTTCAACAAGAGATCTTCTCTTAACATATTATCTGCATCCGTCCAGGCTTCCTCCCTTTTGTTGAAAACAAAGGGACCCAATTGATGTTTGATTTTCAGTTGTGCCTTCTTGTTTTTCTCATGGAAATGTGTCAAGTCTGCATTACTGAACTGCCTGAAATATTCCAAGGCAAAAAGTCTCATGGGGACATATCTTGCAACTTATAGCGGGGCAACTCACACCCATAAATTCTGATTACTATGTGGTTTTGGTAGAAGTACCAATCACCAATGTTGTAGCCCTTCAAAAGATGCAAGATTCTTTGCATTTCAGTTGTGAGTCTAGTAGGAGGAGACATCATCAACAAGCAAGTGGATGGGTAGGTGAACAGGTCAATAAATTCACAATATGTGTAGGGAGAGTAGTGGACTTCATGGAAAACTGAGGTCCAATAGATGACATATCTCCTCTCCCCTTTTGGGTCTAATCTTCTGATAGGAACTTTGAAACTATCAGGGTGATAGTACAACAGCAGATGGTAAATGTAAGAGGTGTATTTGAACACTCGTTCTCTCTCCATCATCATAAATTGTTCATGTATTTTGTTTACTATGAATGTGGCATAGTCATACATGACATCAGGGGGCTGCCCTGGGGTAAATATGGTTAACAGCTGAAACACAGTCTCATCCACAAACTCTCCTGTTTTGCATCCTAAAATGTATGAAATCATATCCACCAGGAGCCTGCCTGTTTCATTAAATGAGACCTGATGATATGGTGGAGGATGATCATACTGGCATTGTGGCTACATGAATAATTGACCAACCCTTGATATCTCTGCCCTAGAGAGCTTTGCACTCTTGTCAATCAGAAGTTTCATTGTAAGAGGAACCAGGGGCTGAGGTGGCTCAAAATTCAGCATCTCATTGATGGATTGAGGAGTGATATAGAACAGGACAGATCCATCTGGAGTGAGGATTTCTCTCTGAGTAGGGTCATAGTGTGCATGACACAAATGAATGAAATTAGGCAACACATTGACTGATGGGAGGAAGTAAATGGGCATACTGGATTGCCAAATTCCTAAGTTATCAGTGCTGCTTCTATAATTGTTTCTGAATTGGCAGACAGTTTGGAGTTGAGATTTAAGGCCCATCATATCTTTGATCTGGAATTGTCTATTTGCCAAAGGTAGCCATTCTAAATCCATGTGTGGGGCATTCAGAGGAGCAATGTTCAGGGCTACTGGAGTCTCCATGTTTTATGCTGCTTGTATTGACTGGAATATAGGTATAAATAGAAAGAGGAGGTAGAATTCAGGCTTTGAGGATATTGACAGAAGTATGAAAACTGATTTTTTACTTCAAACCAATTTCACTGTATAGAATTTGTTGTAAAATATCAGGTTTACAGCCCTTAGACTCGCTCTTTTGCATAAATATGCTGAATTGTCGGCCCTGTGGATAAAATGGTGAGAGGATGGGATTGAATTTTTCCCGAGGGGCAAAAGTTTGCAGAGGAAAGTGGGAGGCGAGGGTCTCCCTTTAGACAACAGGTTAAAACAAAGGAACAAGACACTGGACCACTTTAAATCAATGTTAGGGTGATGTTTGTAGTCTCTGTGGGCAAGTATGAATCGTAAAGTGTGTTAGAATGCCTTTTTTGCAGAGGGAATGAGCTCAAATTCGGAGGTTTGTGGTGAATGTAACAGCTCAATTGATCTATGCAGGATAGTGGGCGATAGGTTGGGGCGCCTTTGGAGGCAATTTATAGGTTCTTTCGGAAATTTACACAACGAACTCAAAAAATAGGGCTTTCAGGCTAGGATATGGATAAATACTTGTTTACAGGGCGCCGAGGATGATTAGCAGGCACAGCTTGGGCTGCGGAGTTGAGCTCTGGAGTTGAGTTGGCGGGTTGGTGGAGTGTAGGAGCTTTGGCAACAATTTGGTCGTACTGGTGCATGCACAACGTTCGCGGGCTCACAGCATGGAAAATGGATGAAAATAGTCGTTTTCACGACTTTTAATCAAATTTTGTACCTTTTGGTGCTTTTCTTGGATGACGTCATCATGACGTCCCCTTTTTTGTCGTATAGTGGCTACGGCGGATGACGTGGAAGCTGAAATATGTGATGACATGGCACATGACATGGTGGTGGGGTGATGATATCAGCGGGTGACATGGCGCAGGTACACTGCAATGGCGGGCGACGTGGAAGTGACGTTACGCAGTGACGTAGGCAACAGGGGAGGGCAGTAAGCATTTTCCATCGGACCGCCTTTGGTACGGGAGCGGTAATTTTCAGAGGCGGCCCGATGCAGTAGCAGGGGGACAAGTGTCCCGGTGTACGACGGTGAAACCATCGACCATCGGGTACTAACGTACCGCTACAAAGGGGCGCCAAATATCGATGAAGACCGTCGGATCTGGGGGTGGCGATCCGACGGTGGATGGAAGGGAGATGCACCTGAACTTTAGCAGAGAAGCGCGCCCAATATGGATTGATTTTTCAAAGATTCAGGTGGGTTTTGTGCTTTGGTTATGGGTTAAATATATTTCGGTGCCAGACTATGGTTATTCATTTAACCAAGTATTAAATGAAATTCAAAATGAAATGCATGTGCGGGTGGGTAATAGGGTATAGTTTTGACGTGGTTATTTATTTAACCGAGTGTTAAATAAATCCCGAGGGTTAATGAACGCGGATGGGTTAACATAGGGCCCCAAATGGACCTAATGTTTCCTGAACTTATATTATTTGGCTATAGTTGCCAATTGGAGGGGATATTTAGATTTTTTGGGTTTTAATATAGTTTTTTGTATAATAGGGTTGGGAAAATGATTTAGGGAGCTAGATAATAGGGTTAGATGTTAATATGAGTCTTATGGAATGAAAATTAATGGATGCATGTTGAGAAAATGAAAAAGTATGGAATGACCCTTTTACACAAGAAATGTGATTTCTTCCAAATGATTGAACTCAGAATTCTGCTTAGCTTTTTCCATACAATAGAGTGAAAAGGACTAATGGGCATATCCCAGGGTCCTTGAGGGGATGTTAGTGAATGTTTTCTAGGGGAATGAAAGGGAAAGTTAGTCATGCTTCCACTGTTGTACCACTATACAATTGCCATGGCGCCAATGCCAAAAATGAGATGAGTCCTTATTTGTTAAGACAAATGATGATCACCAACTTGCCTCTGCAACCTCAAACTACCTACCCAACTTAACAAACACTGATTGTCCTCTTTTTCTTTTGATTTTCCTCTTATCTAAATGTACCCTTATCTCTTCCAAGGGCCCAGATTAAGGAATTGGGCTCCTTAAATTCTCTACCTAGCTACTCATCTGCCAAGCTTGAGCTTTTGGACAGAATTCATTCTCTATTCTACAACAACAAATTTAAACATGGCATGGTCGAGATTGAACTGCTGGTCCATCCATCAAATGTGGTACTTTTTGCATATTATGAACCTACAAATAAGATAGGAGTGGCATTTTGACTGGCCACTTTCCTGGTCTTTGGTTTGGGGTTCATTTTCACTATTCTTTATGACCAATTGATTTTCTTGCCTTTTGATTATTCTTTTAAGGCATACCCTCTTTTCATTTTTTATTTTTTCTTGTCTGTATAAAAAAAAAAAGAAACCTTTGTAGTATGCAATGATGAACATATTTAGCCCTTCCACTGTCAATCATGAAAAATGAAACCTATTGGTATAGGAATCTAACAAGGTGATGTGATGAAGAAAAAGGATAGCATACACAGGAAATAATACTTTACCGCTATTATACCACTTAAAACTGTTGTGATTTATTTTAAAATATTAACTCATGCATAAAGGTTCAAGGTATGTTAGGGACAATCTCTCCGTAGAAAAGATAGAAACATAAGAAGAGGGCATTATAATTATTATTGATGTAGAAAATAAAACTTCAATACCATCAGCAGAGCTTCTGTTGCCTGTAGGCATCCATAGCCTTGACAAAGTTTCTTTCCAACCCTTGGGAACCATGGTCCTCTATGTATAATTGGGGAAGTGCATTATGATATCCATAGTAGAGACCAATGTGCTGGCATGGTAACCAGATGAACACATTGCCATTCACTGGGAAGTAGCGAAAGTGGTCAGGCTGGCTCGTGATGAGACCTCCTGTTCCAAGGACTTTGTTTCTTGATGCATCCATTGGATCATATCCCTAGTGTGGTGGCCATTGTGGGAATGCCACTTCGCTCCTTCCTTATGATCATGGTAGGATGGCTCATGATGAGACCCCCTATCCTCCATTAATGGAAAACAATCATAAACTTGTTAGTGAATAGATATATATATATATATATATATATATATATATATATATTATCTAATATATATATATATATATATATTATATATATATCTATATATATAATATATAATATAATATATATGTATATATATAGTATATATGTATATATATATATAATATACATTATATGCATAAACATATATATAGTACATATATACATATAATAATATATACACTACACATATATACACATATAATATATATACTATATATACATACAATATACATATATAAATACATACAATATATATATATATTAAATATATATATATATTAATATATATATATATATATTATTATATATATAGATATATAGATATATATATTATATATATATAATATAGATATTAAACGCTCCATTTTATATAGAGAGGGTGGCTCGACACTCCTTAAGAGTAGGGATGGCGGAAGAAGTTTGAACATATCAATAGAAAAAAATATACCCTTATTCTTATTGTTAATAAACAGAGAGAATTATATGGTATATGGGAGAACCAGCATGATACAGATAATCAATAAATTTTATTTATAGTGGAAATGAGGACAGTGAAGTGATATAGATAATTGTGTCCTTTCTTTTTCAATCATCACAAAGAAATCTTGTTAAAGATGATAATATTCAAGATATTTTCCTATTCCAGTAGACTCCATACTGGTTGTCCTTAAATATGTATTGTACTTTTTATGCGATAAAGAGGATCATAAAGAGTGAACCAAGATGGTCTAGGGATGATCATGCAAGGGAGAGAAGGGGTGTTCTAAAAAATACTCACAAGGTGTTGTTCCCTGAAGGGTACAGCAAAAGAAAACCCACACAAAAAGTGTTATCCCTATAGGGAACAACAACTGTTCCCTGTAGGGAACAACAAAGAAAAACATACAAAAAAAGTGTATTTCCTTGTAGGGAACAACAACTATTCCTTGTAGGGAACAAAAAAGGAAAAATACACGCAAAAGGTGATGTTCCCTATAGGGAACAACAACTGTTCCCTGTAGGGAACAACAAATAAAAATACACGCAAAAAGGTGTTGATCTCTGTAGGGAACAACAAAGAGAATACACATGAAAATTGCTGTTCCCTATAGGGAACAACAAGGGAAATACACACGAAAATTGTAGTTCCCTATAGGGAATAACAAAGAAAAATGCACGCAAAAAGTGTTGTTCCCTATAAGGAACAGAATTGTTCCCTGTAGGGAACAACAAAGCAAAATACACAAGAAAAGTGTTGTTCCCTATAGGGAACAATAGTTGTTCCCTGTAGGGAACAACAAAGGAAAATGCTCACGAAAAGGTGTTGTTCCCTATAGGGAACAACAGCTATTCCCTATAGGGAATAGTAAAGGAAAATAGGAAAAATCCTAATAAGCAATCATCTCTACTATTCTAAGAAAATCCAATTAAATAGAAAGATAACAAAAAAGCAATTTTATGTATAGGTTTCAAAAAATAAATTCTTCACTGGACTGGTGTTGTCGAAGAGTTACCCTCTTCAGTGAGAATTTGTATCGTAGAATCTTCACGTACCTATTGGAAAAGTAATCAATGTCCATTTGATTTAAAAGAGTAGCCAGACCCATCAATGGTTGCTAATGTAAGGGTGCCATTATTGTGCACATCTTATATCTCGTAGGGACCTAACCATATAGTCTGGAGTTTGCTCGGGAAATATTGGAACCTAGAATCGTACAGAAGTGCCCAGTCGCCTTCATGGAATATTTTTTTCTTGATGAAGGAATCATGCCATTTTGATCTTTGTTGTTGAATCAGTGCAGTATGTTGAAGAGCTGATAGGTGGATTTCATCCAATTCATTGATTTGATGTAGTTTGTTAACCTGTGATTCATTCAAATCCAGCCCTACTTCTTGGGCTATCCTCAATGTCTGAATTTCAAATTCTATGGGGAAGATAGGTTCTTTGCCAAACACTAGCTGATATGGGGAGTATCCTGTGGTATTCCTCCAAGTCGTGTGATATGCCCACAGGGCTTCTAGCAATCGGGTAGCCCAGTCACGTCTATGCGAGGCGACTATCTTTTTTAGAATGGCCTCGATTACTTTGTTGGTACTTTCTACGTGGCCATTTGCCTGCGGGTGGTATGGAGATGTGATTCTGTGAAAAATGTGATGATATTTTAATGTAGTAGCAATCTTATGGCTTGCAAATGTGGCCCTCCATCCATAATTATTTCTCTGGCAAGCCATAGCGCACAAAAATTTGGAAAAGAAAATGGATTATTGTGTCCTTTATTTCCCTTGGTAATGCTTTTGCCTCCACCCATTTAGTCACATATTCCGTTGCAACCAGTATATATGTATTTTGATTAGATGATGGGTTTATTGGGCCAATGAAATCTAACACCCAACATTTAAAAGGTTCGATGACTAACTATGGATGTAGGGGCATCTCATCTGACTGGCCGAGGCGGCCCATTCTTTGGCAGCTATCGCATGTCTAGAAAAATTTCTTGGCGTCCTTAAAAATGGTAGGCCAATAATAGCCCATTTGTAAGACTTTATGTCCACTCTTATGGTCTGGAAAGTGTCCACCACAAGGTCCATCATGGCAAGCTTTTAGGATATCGTAGATTTCGTCTTCCCTGAAACACCTACATATATGCATAGCAGCTCCTATGTGAAAGAAGTATCCTCCGATCCTAGAGAACCGAGTGCTATGTTGCACTATTAATTTTCTTTCTCTGGGCGTCAGGTGCTTGGGCAATTTTTCCACTACTAGGTAATTCACAACATCCGCATACTATGGTGTTTTTACGGTCACAACAAATAGGTTCTCATCAAGGAACTAGTCTTCTACTACCACTGCATCATCTATTCTAGGCACACGTGAGAGGAAGTCTGCCACCATATTTTCCTTTCCTGGTCGATCCTTGATTGTTATATCAAATTCTTGCAAAAGGATTAACCATCGTGTCACTCTTCCATTCATAATAGGTTTATTAGCTAAATATTTGATAACAGAGTGATCAGTATACAAAACCATAGGGTATCTTGTTATATAGTGTCTGAATTTGTTAATAGCATAGATTACAACTAGAAACTCTTTCTTGGTCACAATGTAATTCAACTAAGCAGGAGTTAAATTTTTGCTGATGTAGTAT
Source organism: Pinus taeda (assembly GCA_000404065.3). Classification (NCBI taxonomy): domain Eukaryota; kingdom Viridiplantae; phylum Streptophyta; class Pinopsida; order Pinales; family Pinaceae; genus Pinus; species Pinus taeda. The sequence continues at coordinate 88,014 of APFE030754120.1, forward strand.
ATCACATAAGGTTTCTTATCTTCCTCTTGGCCAAGAACTGCTCCAATGGTCGTATCTGATACATCGGATGAAAGTTGGAATCGTAAATCCCAGTTCAGGCCCTGTAATACTGGGGCTATTGATACTAGCCATTTTAATTCTTCAGAGGCAATGTCACATTTGTCAGTCCATATAAAATCGATATTTCCTGTCAAAGCATATAATGGTGCAGCAATTTGGGATAAGTTCTTTATAAATCTTTGATAATATCCAAAAAATCCCAAAAAACTACGTACCTCAGTTTGAGTGCAGGGGGTAGGTATTAAGAAGATTATGTGAATTTTTGCTGGATCTACTTGAATTCTAGTTGTTGAGATGTAATGACCCAGGATTAGGCCTTCGATCATCATCATGTGGCATTTCTCATGGCTTAAGCAGGGCCTAGTAGAAATGCATCTTTCCAGGACTTTCTCCAGTGTCTGTAATGCCATCTCAAAGTCATCTCCATAGTGTGTTGTTAAGTCATGGAAAATGTATGTATATGTTATTTATTTCATCATCCTTTTCCCTTAGTTATATCTCTTTTGATACTAAAATGTTAACATACCAAAGGATTATGGTAAGAATGAGGAAATTATCTGTAATTACAGTTTAGCTAATCGTTATCCTTCTTTATGCAGGAAAAGGACGAAAAATAACAATTGTTGTTCCTTAACCAAGGAACAGTGATAAAGCAGCAAACCAAGGAAGGAGCACGACAGTTGCAGATACAGACAAAATTCACAAGGATCAGCGCAAGGAGGAAAAATGATTGAAGTTGGAAAATTGCATGAATCCCTCAGGATCTCTTGATCTTGAGGGATTGCTTTTAATATCTATCTTTTTACCTCTTTTCTATTATAAAAGGCAATGATTGTAAATAGGAGGGGGACAGAATGGGGAATTACTATTGAGAAATTGTAACTTTTCTTATAGACTCTCGTTGTTGAGCAGAGAATGAACTTACTATAATGATATTGCAATGATTAATATATAAAAGTAGTTTTTGTTCCTTTGCATCTCCTGAAGTAATCGGGCGGTTTCACTGGTGGCTAAGGGCCCGGACCTAGTGGATTCAATTGCTATTTTTGTATCATGCATTTATGATTCTTGCTGTGTGAATGGTTTGATTAAATTTCTATTTTCTGCAATTGTATCGCTTTGCTATTTCTTGCTTTCCAATCTCAACGGAATTGTTCTGTTTATATTTTGCAGTAGTATAGTTGATTAAGTTTATTTTTATTTTAGATCTGGTTATTTAGCTAAGAATTCTATTCCAAGATCATCTGCTGTAAAGAGTATTGACTACTATTGTCAAAGCTCTCAGATTGAGATCATCTACTGCTTATATTAAGAATTGTGTTTGATTGAGAATAAATCAGTTAAAAGAGGAATGAGTTATTACTACTATATTCTCGACTAATGATTGTTGTTACTTTGACGAATGCCTAATTTAATTTCATTAGAAGATTGAGCTTTCTTTTAATTGCAATTAGAATTTACTTCATGCATCCATCTACTCTTGTATCCAAAAGAACTATACTGCAATTTAGAAACATACTCTCTGAGTTAAATAGCCGCCACATACTGTGTACACTCTTGAAATAGAAAGACTTGCCCAGATTGATAATTAATGTGAAGATAATTAGGAGTTAAAAAGACACCTTTTATCACTCAACATTTTGGCGTCGTTTTCGGGGAGAGTGTAGCCATTTCTGAGGAGTAGTGTACATCTGATGATTGTTGTTGAAGAAGAATTTGGTTTTGAAAATGGAAGGTAAGAACCTATGTAACGAGCAAGTAAATTGCTTGCTCCCTTGCCCGCTTTTTAGGAAAATTATAGAGATCTGAAATAGGTATTTGTTGCTTGTCTGTTAGGAGAGAATTGGGTATCATAAATGAAAGCTAAGAACCTGCGTATGGAGCACATAAAATGCCTGCTCCCCCACTCTCTTTCCAGCAGAATTGATTAAGAACTTAGGGTAAAGGTAAATATTTGAATTGTGTGTATGAATAAGAAGAAAAAACCTGAAAATAATCTGATTCCCCTACCCAAACCCGATAGATCTAAGGGACCGATGACCCTTGGATGATCAACTTTCATAGATGACATCATAAATAAAGTTGAATCTCAGCCATTAGTAGGTCTTAGAAAATTTGCTTCCAGACAACCTACTGGTTCCTTTCGGGCCACAAGATCACTGTCTGTAGGCTTCGCTGAGGTCCACAGCAAAATAGAAGATACTTAGCAGAACTTTCAAGAAATTGAAAATTCTCACCCAATTTCTTTACAAGAATGGAATTCTAGTAATCTTCGTGAAGGGGGGGGAGAAACAGGGGAAACAGAGGAGCCAAGATCCCCTCGGGTAATAATTCAACCAGAAACACCCATCATCCCAGATAGAGGGAGTTTTGTTAAGTTCATTCAACAAGAGGCAGGGGAAACAGAGGAGCCAAGGTCCCCCCAGGTAGTAGTTTAGCAAGGAACACTCATTATCCCATACCAGGGGAGTGCTATTAAACTCATTCCCACCCCTTCTAATCATCCTACGAATAACTCTCTAGAGATCCCAGAAGGGTATTGGCACATATTTGATCAAATGGCCAACAACCCACAAGCACCTCAGACCTCCACCTTGGAGTATCCCATCGTTGACATAGTAGTCAATGCACCCATGAAAGCCATCCCTCTCCAAAATATTCCTAAATTTCATGGACTAACATCAGATGACCCAGACACATTCCTATTTGAGTTTGACGTACTATGTTGGGGGTATGATTGTACCACCGACCCCCAAAAACTAAAGTTGTTTCCCTCTACATTGAAAGGAGCAGCCTTGCGATGGTTTATGGGATTAAGTGGAGGAATAATAAATGATTGGAAACAAATGAAAACCTCTTTCCTAAAAGAGTACCAGGACTATTGCAGATCTAGGGAATTTAAAGATGAAATATTCCAGATGGTAGCAAGACCATGTGAAACATTAGAAGAATATGTGGAACAGTTTCAATATAACCTTCAGCGGTCTCCCTATGCAAATATGCCTTTACCTGATAATGTGTTGAAAACTACACTAATTAAAGGGATGAAAGAACAATGGATAGAAACATTAAATATTATGGGTAAAGGTGATATATATCAGGAGAATTATCTTGACATCATTAATTTGTGTATCAGTTTTTCAAGAGGCAGCATGAGATTAAAGCCAGCCGAATGTGAAATGACCACGAGGGACAATAAAATCTCTGGTGGAGGTATAATTGGCACAAAAATTGGCAACTTGCTAGAGGACTTCAAAACAAATATTTTGGTAACTCTAACAATGCATTTGGACATTATGCAAGCCAAACAAAAGTAGGTAGAAGTAGAACAAAACTTGGTGATATTCTGTCCTAGATGCAAAAAGAAGCATAGTCACAAAGAGTGCCCGCTAAATCAGTGTCGCCAATGGCAACCATGACAAACAGGTATGCCAACTGATCCATCCTCTTTCTTTCAAATGTCGCAATACAATTCACAACAATACTCGGGAACCATGTGGCAGAACTAGCCATATTTTTCCAATTGGTCACAACAGCCATTCGCTATGCCACCTTGGCCCAACCAATCAAATCAAAATAACAATTGGCCAAATTCCTCTTACTTCCCACCGTTTTGGCAAAATAATGCATATCAATCCCAATGGCCACCCTCAACTTCACAGAACCAGAACTGGCAGTTAAGCTGGCAAAGACCTACAAATCAGCCAGCGTGAACAATCCCCCTACCTCAACCCACACTGCCAGCACCCTACACATTGCAACAGAGCCCTCAAACCAACCTACGACCATAACTCCCAGCCCAAACCAACCCGAACCCCAACAACAGACCGGTTCAATTTGTGCAAATCATTGAAGGACCAGAACCAGAAACCGAGTTAAGGGAGTGCAATAATATTCAATTAAGATCTAGGTGGATAATAGAAACAGAGGGGGATAAAAATGCACAAACTGAAGATCTGTTGCCAGTAGAACAAGCACCACAAGAAGAGGACATGGTTAGACAGAAAACTCATGGTCAGGCAACCACCTCTTCTCCATCATTCCCAGAAAGATTAATCATACCTTGCCCAATTGAACATCCTGATTTTGATCTTCTGGGAGAATTGAAAAAATTGTGTATAAAAATACCACTCCTCCAGGCTATTCAAGACATCTCAATTTACACAAAAACTATTAAGGAATTATGTATGAAAAAGCCAAAGAGGAAAATAAAAACAGCTCCAACTGTCCATGTAGTTGGTACCTTATCTGATCTACTATCAGGAAGAGAAACATCTGTAAAATATGAAGACCCAAAAAATCCTATAGTCACGGTGCAAATCAATGGATGCTCCTTCCCCAATGCATTAGTCGATCTAGGAGCAGCAATCAATATTCTTACAACCACAACTTGTCAAAAGCTTGGCATTACATCCTTGGACCCGACCACGACCTTGTTGGAATTGGCTGACTAATCGGTAGTCAAACCAGAAGGAACATTACAAGATGTAATGGTGTCTGTAGACTCTTGGGAATACCTTGCAGACTTTCTGATCATCAATCCTAGAAGTCGACTCGATGGACATCCCTTAACTTTAGGTATACCTTGGCTAGCAACTGTCGATGTTTACATATTCTGTCAAACAGGCAACATGAATATAGCAAGAGGAGGCAATGTAAAGAATTTAGCCTTATATCCTCCAGCTCAACCAAGTTTAACAATAATCAAAACTAGAAAACAACATGTATCATATCTAACTGAAAACATTAAATCACCGCTAACCATAGAATATGCCCTCAAATTTAAAGATCAAAAAGAAGATGACATCATTAACCCCTACATTAACCAACCAAATCCCGAATCCCATCTAAAATGTCACATGATCGAAGCAACATTCGATAGCGAAATAGAAGAAGATCCCCTAAAAGATATTAATGATCAATCAATACCAACCACCTCTGTTTATAACAGCAAAACCATAGAAATTGAGCCAAGAAAAACTTTGAATATTCACAAAAACCTAACTACAGACCAAGAGCAGAAGCTTGTTCAACTCCTGAGAAAATATAAAGAAGCCTTTGCATGGGATTACCCGGACATGAAAGGGATTGATCCCCAATTATGCATGCACCACATTTATACAGAAAAGGATACCACGCCCATTCGACAACCTCAACAGAGGTTAAATCCTCATCTTAAAGTTATTGTTAAATCCGAACTACAAAAAATGCTAGATGTAAACTTTATCTACCCAATATCTGATAGCAAATGGGTCTCTCCATTAGTAGTGGTGCCAAAAAAGAATGGAAAGTGGTGTATATGTGTTGACTATAGAGAGATTAATAAAGCAACCCAAAAAGACCATTTTCCCCTTCCATTCATTGACCAGGTCTTGGACACATTGGCAGGAAAAAATTTATTTTCTTTCCTAGATGGCTTCATCGGATACAATCAAATTCAGATTACCCCTGAAGATTAGGATAAGACTACCTTTACCTTCCCTTGGGGAACATTCGCTTACAGGGTCCCACCTTTTGGACTGTGTAATGCACCTGCCACATTTCAGAGGGCTATACTAAGCATATTTTCAGATTTGATAAATGAAGGGTTCGAGGTGTACATGGATGACTTTACACCTTACAGAGATGACTTCAAGCCAGCATTACAAACATTAGAAAAAGTTTTGCAAAGATGCTGTTATGAAACCAGCTCAAGAAAAGATAGAAAAGATAGATCAACACCTTAGAATTCAGCCTCTTCAAGGGGGCAACCTCCTTTACATTACATAAATGAACAATTCTTGGATGATACAAATGACAAAACCTCCTTTCTATATATAGGAGTCTAAAGAGTCACAATATAACCCAGCCGACCGAACAATAATAATATAAAGCCACAAAAATAACAATAGAGGGATTCTATGGGGCACAATAATAACAATATGGGGGCAATAGGGGCACAACAATATAAATAAGGGGTACAACTACCATAGTAATGGGGTAATCACTAGTATTATAGGGACCCACATGCCCCTCTCCTTCAAAAAAAGTGTTGTCCTCAACGGTGTTGTCCTCAATGCTTGAGTAGTTCTGGATACTTCTGTATAAAATTCTCATCCTCCCATGTGGAATCTTCCGCAAATAAGTTCTTCCACTTGATAAGATACTCCGAAATTGATCGATTTCGTAGTTGTCGAGATCTTGTTTCTGTGACTGCTTCCGGTTCCAATATAATTTTTCCTTCCTCGTCAAGTTCTTGCAATATTGTATGAACTGGGAGCTTGTCGCCTATAACCTTCTTTAAACATGAAACATGGAAAACTGGGTGTAATCAATAAGCTGTAGGAAGCTCCAATTTGTATGCCATAGTACCAATCTTTTGCAACACCTTGTACGGACCATAATACTTTGGTGATAATTTATTATCCTTCTTAGCTTGCTTGAGGGACATTTTCTTATAT
>APFE030754120.1:124610-140305 GCA_000404065.3 Pinus taeda
TGGTGGTGGTGGTGGTGGTGGTGGTCATCCACTGAGACCAAACTTTGGTCTATCGGACCTAAAGAAAAGAATTATTTAGTTTGATTTAATATTTTATTCCTATGCTCAAAAAGCTTGGAGAGAAGCCTTCTGAGCTCACTATAATTTAGACATCGTAAAAGGCTAGGAAGGTCAGTATTGCAACAAAGATTTTGAAACCGAGATCTAATGTGGTTGTACGCGGGGCACTCTAAGAGGAAGTGATTTTCATCCTCGATGTTCGTATTCTCACAGAGATGGCAGAACCTTTCCGTCCATGGTGTTTTAGGAACTTCCCAATGACCCGTTTCACTATGGAGCTTATGAGAGTTCGTTCTAATCTTGGCTATATTGATTTTCTTCTTTGAGCTAGTTAAAATAGAGAGATACTTTTGATCTTCTAGGGTGGGGTTGATGACCTCCTTATAATATTTTAATTTTATTTTAGCTGCTAAATCTTTCTCACGCCACATTTTTTCTTTGAACTTAGAAGTAACAATAATTTTAATGTTATTAATGTTTTGTAACGCAAGATACTCGTCGATCTCCCAATGGTTTAACCAGGACCTGGTGTCTTTATACCAGCCTCGCTTGAGCCTTAGGTGGTTTTGGCTGGAATTTAAAGCTAGTTTAGGAAGTCTATGGTCTCCTATGTTATTGAGTTTGTGCTTGTAGAATAGAAGCCTAGTCATAGCTAGGCTCTCAATAGGGGAAAGACCCACTTCTATAAGGGGAATAGGATAGGGTGTGTTGCTTTTAATTTTGAGGTTATACGTTATAAAACGCTTTAGGATTTGTTCAATCTTTCTCCAAGATTCTCTAGAGATGCTACAACCCCAAACCTCACATCCATATAAGATAACCGAAGTGACTAAAGTTTCAAAGAGGAACTTATTTCTATCCCACATTACGAGGTTTTCCATTTTACAATTATTTTCAAGACCAAGATAAGCTTTCCACCCCCCATTAATCCTTTTCTCAATGCTATAGTGCCAGTTCAGCTTGTGATGAATATCAATTCCTAGGTACGTGTAGGAAGACACTTCCTCCAAGTTACTATTGTCATACATAAAATTAGCGTAAGTGTCCTTCTTGGATTTGATAATCATAACTTTTGTTTTGTCAATATTAAATATCATACCCATGGTAGAGCATAAATCCTTAAGAAGTCTAAATTGCTTATCAAGATCAGATGGGCACCTTGCGAGAAGAAAAATATCGTCAGCATAGAGAAGAAGAATGATGACTATCCTAGCTAAGATCGTGCCAGCACATCCTTCTTCCACTAAACAACCTTCTAGCTTGTTGATGTAAATGCCAAATAGGGTAGGGGAGAGGGGGAAACCTTGTTTAACTCCGATATTACACTTAATATCTTTCAACTGCCCCTCATTGCTCTTTAACTTGGCAATTACATTATCGTATAACCTTATAGCGACAACTCTCAACTCAAAAGGAACCTTTAGCTCTTCTAATCTATTCCGTAGGTTGTTTCTAGGAACTGTATCGAAAGCCTTTCTAATGTCCACAAAGCAACAGAAGGGATTGGATTTATCATTGCGGAATTCCTCCACAATGATCCTAAGCGTAATGAGGTGGTCCATTGTTGAGTGTTTCCTTCTAAAACCCGCTTGGCCTTTAGCTCGCTTACCTTCATTTTCAAGCCATATTCTCAACTTCTTTTCCAAAATAATACCATATAACTTGGTTAGGAGAGGGTTGATCACAATTGTTTGATAATTAGAGGGGTTATTTGTAGCCCCACTTTTAAAAATAGGGATAATGAGGCTTTGAGTCCATGGTTTAGGGAACCCTTTCTTGACCGCTTGATTGAAAAGCTTGTGGATGTGGGGGATGAGGACAGGACCTCCAATTTTTAGGATTTCCGCCTAGTAACCTTCAGTGTCCTTAGCTTTCACATTAACCAAAAGATTAATCCCAAAATCAATGTCTTCTAATGAGAAAACTTCTTTTGTAGTGAGCATGGTTTCAAAGTTATCCATAACATTTGGAGATTCATAAAGCTTTTTAAGATAGGAATTCCAGTCGTGTAAAGCAATTTTATTATTATCTTTAGTTTTCCTAGTTAGAATCTGCCTCCAGAATTTCTTAGGAGCTACCTTAGAGAGGTGTAAGATATTCTCTTGTCTTTTACGAATATACTGCCTTTTTTTTACTTTGAGTTAGGGCTTTGTATATTTTTATCTTGTCAATTTTAAGATATTCATCAACAACTTCCTTAATTGCTCTCCTCACACTTTTACAATCTTTGTCATACCATGGGTTGGTTTTTCTATTTCTTTTATTACTTGAAACTTCAATTGAGAACTTGTTAATAGAATATGAGAGGATTGTAGTAAAATTATGATAGAGTTCTTCAATGTGGTCTATACTAGATAAAGGAATCAAATTAGTTTTTAATTCATTTAGAAAGAGATCTTTTTTATTTCTATCAAAGATTAAATTCTTTTGGCTATAAGTATTATCTTCTATGGGATCTCTATGTATGACAAAATTGAGAGTTATAAGTAAAGGCATATGATCAGAGACAGGCTCGTGGTCGTTTAAGATAAAATTTATTATTTTGTTGTATAAAGGGAGATCAGAGATAACATAGTCTACCACGCTACTACCAAGCCCATAGATGCAGGTCATCTGGCTAGAATTGGGCCACTTCTTTACACCGTTGCAAATTATGAGATCCTAACCACTACAGAGCTTGACTAGCTCTGACCCAAACAAATTCTCCCCGAGGTCTTCAAAGCTCCTTTTGTACCAACTAGCTAGAGGAAGATCTTCATCTAACCAAAGCGCATTAGGGTTGGAATGATTGCTTAGAAGGATAGCTTGGTTGGTTGAAGTTCGAGCATTAAAGTCACCCATTAAAAAGATATTATCTTCATTCCTTAGGCGAGAAATATCATTCTCTAAACCATTGTAAGGACTATTTTTATCTAGATTCTTTTTCTTATAGAAGTTAGAATTGATGGGGGGGAAATAACAGATTTCTATGTATGTCTTTTTCTCATATGACAGTAATCTCTATCCAACTATATTGGTTGTAAGGGTCGTTTTTATAAATCCTAGCATGGGGAGAGATGTTCTTCTTAATGTAACAAGCTATAACCCTAATGCCTCTATGGGAGGATCGCTTGTTCCAAGTAGACCATAGTGTAAAGCCATCTTTGTTAGGGACCTTAGATTCTTTGTGCTCCCAAGTTTCAACAAGCAAAATAATATCAACATCATTCGAGATCCAACTTAGCTTGGGGCCTTGTTCCATGGAAAGCCCCGACAGTTCCAAAAAAGAATCTGGAGCATGTTGAATTGCTATTTATTATTATCTTTTTGGTTTCTATCTCGAATAAGGGCTTTTTTATTTTTGATTATTGCCCATTAAAATGATAATCCTGATATCTAAAATTAATTTTTTAAAATAAATAATAAAATAAGAGTTAAAATCAAGAAAATTACCTTTTTTAATGATATTTTTAACTAATCTTTTTATTACAATTTTCTTAGTTTCTCCTATATTTATTAAGATTGATATCATAATATTTAATTATGATTGATTATTCTTAAAAATTGATTTACTTTTACTTCAAATTCCCATAATTCTTAACTATCACAATATTATTTATAAATATATAAGAAGATATTAATACTTAAAATTTCATAAATATGTTAATAGCTTTTTAATATAATTTTTTTAAATTATATTTTTATAATTAATTTTTATTGAAAATATATTTTTATTAAAATTTATTAATATAACATTATGTTTAAAGTTAAAAAAATATTAGGCTTATATTTAAATTTCTAATATTTTATATCTTCTAAACTCATTAAATTACGTTAATTTGTTTATAAAAATATAAAAAATAAATTTTAATGAAAATTTTAAATAATGTTTTGTATCATATTAAATAAAAATTTATTAAAAAAAATCATTGTTTTGAAAATTATTAAATATTTATTCTTAAAAAAATTTATGATAAATTAAAATTGAATTTAATCTATATATCAACGGAAAATAATGAAAAATTAAAACTTTAAAATAAAAGTTTAAGAACAAAAAATGGGAAGAAAAAAACTCAAGCATAAACTTACTTGGAAGTGTTTGGATAAATAGATCAGAACTGTAGTTCATAAATTCCTGAACATGGTAGAACGTTTCACTGCACAAAATCAACATTCAGAAATGGAAGCGGTTTCTCAAAATCTACTTGGGAGAAGATATGGTCTTCTCCAATTAATTTCCAAATTAAGTATCCATATCTTATCCCCAAAATGTCTTCTCAAATCTACTTGGGAGAAGATATGGTATAAAAAGTTAAAGATACTAAATGAAAGGATGAGAGGTGTAGTTATGACATTAATGATAGGTGGTTGAGGTGGATGGGAGGAAGAGGCATAAAAGGGGAAGGATGATGAGAGGAGGGGGGGCAGATGCTTGGTCTTGATTTTGGTTTGGTTTTGTTTTGGAGGAGGGATGTGGAGAAAGAGGAGGGAGATAAAACTTGGATCTCGAGAGAGTTGGTTAAACTTGGACAAATTACATTTGTTTGGACTTGGGCTTGGAGGGCTAGGGAACCTGTGAAGGTTCCCTGGGCTAGGAAATACTTCCTAGTTGGCTGGGAGGAAAATCCAGTTGGGTAGTCAATAGGAGCATCCCAACAGAGTCAGGAGCTCGGGAGCATCTCAACTAAGCTATTGGAACAGGTATTCCTCCATTTATTGATTACTTATGTAAATGGTTGCAATGAAATTCTTACTTATTTAATTTGTGGTAAATAAATTTTAATGGTATATTATCATCAAATAAATGTTTAGATATAAATAAGTTATTTCCCATCTTATTGTGTTTAAATTTAGAGAAATTTAGATTTTAGCTAGAGGACCCTAGGAGAGAGCCTCACAAACCTCATGTGTACGCTACAACACATCATTCCATGGTCAGATATATGGAATTTATCCCTAAGGAAGTTTGCAAAACTATCTTTGAGGTAGAAAATTAATTTCGTCATACTTGTAAATATATTTTAGATAGATTAATCAGGATAACAAGAATTAGATCCTTGAAATAGGAAATTTCACATGGGCTCATCAATATTCATACATGCAAACTTGTCTTGTATTGGCACATCAAAACTATTATGGTAGAGTCCTTACAGATTGTGAATACTCATCGAGAAATTTGTGTGTGTACATTGAAATGACACAAAAAATGGATAGGTTGGATAAAAAGGTGGTTTGTTTTCACAAGCCACAAACCAGTAGCTAATGAAAATTTGATTTGTACATCTTTTTGAAAGTAATATAAAGTACCTAACCTTCACACACACACATATTATATTTTGCATTTTAGTTTTATAATTTAAAAATAATAATAATACTTATTTATTTTTTTTCCATAGGAACCCAACAGTCCGTTTGACACATAATTGACACATAACTACTAGTAAACCTATGGGGATCTATGCCTCGTCCTCTCCATAAACTGGATTACAAACAAGGAGATTTGAACCTTGGATCTCTCGGTTTTAACAGCTTTCACAATACTTCGATCACCAATTGCTACCCCTTGGGAAAATAATATTTAAATTTTGATTATTTATATAAATCTTAATTAATTATATAATAACTAGTTTAATTGCTTTACAATAATTATAATGTTTTTCCTATTTATAATAATAAATTGCTTTAATATATAAAATATGTTTTACAGATGATTTGTTTATTTTTTTTTTATTTTATTATTATTATTTTATGACCCTATTGGGATCCTAGCTCAAGAGGGTTGAGGAGAATTGACCTATGACCTCCCATTAGAAAACTCAACCAATTGAGCTAACCCTTGGGACTATATATTACTAGTATTATTGTTCTAATTTTAAAGTTATAGTGAACATCTTTGTTTATGTAATTATTTGAATCTTAAGTTTATGGAGTTGTATATACTCTACCCTATACTAAATTTAAAAGTATAATCTTGGGAAAGAAAAAAATACATATTCTTAGCCAATAGTTATTTTTGAGAAACAAATATTTAAGTTAATAATGAGATTGTTCATTAAGATTTGTTTGACATTTCAAACCATATAATGTGCCATCTAATGTGTTTCATCCTCGCTACAAAAGTTATGAATGACAATATATGGTTCTAAACATCTACCAAATCTTAATGATATGATTAATCTGAAAGAAAATCTCATTATCAATATAGATCACAAAAGTCTAAAATCTAGCATATTTAAGTTAATTAAAAAAATGAGTGATCTAACATTAATACAAACTAAGCTATGAAGTGTAAATGAGTTAATTTGAGTGAGGTTTAGTCATTCAATAAGTTTTAGGTTCAAACTTGATAAAGAGAGAGTGGGAATGGAAATCAATTTTAAAGAAATAAATTCACAGTGGCCATTATAACATCCATTACAAGTAAATTGTTCACTAATCCAAAAAGGCTGATCCCAACCCCCAAAAACTAGTTTTTTTACTAGAACTAACATAATAACTAAATCATTTAATAAAGTAAATTTAAATATTACATTGATTTTAGTTTTTGTAATTATGATGATTGTGTTTTCAAATTATGATAATTATTTAATGTTTGGACATTTAAAAGAATTTTTTTTTTTATTATATAATATATATATATATAACTAAATTCATTGAATGAAATAAATTTATATATTACATTGATTTTAGAAATTTCATTTTTTTTCCAATTTTTTTTAATTATGATGATTGTTCTTTTCAAATTATGATAATTATTTAATGTTTGGATGTAACACCCCAAGATGCATAAAAATTACTATGGTTACTAAGTTTGATCTTTACCATCCATTACTTTAGTTTTCTTACCCGATGATGTTAAATAATATATGACTGAGGCTGGAATGCCAAGAAACATATATTTGGTTACCTAAATTATTGGTAATTAGGAGTCCAGGTACTTTAACAAAAATATAAATTGTTTACATTAATTAAAAGAAATAGTTACAAAAGACACTCCTGAAGGGAGATTTAGATGGGGGAAAAGAATCCAGGAGATATCCTAGAGCTGGGTGGAATAAAACAGTGGGAGAATTCTTAAGAACAGTCAGTAAAAAAGGTACAGGACTTGAGGCGGGACAGGAGTCTGGAGGCCCAAGGTACTTGACTGTGGCTGGAATTATTTTAACTGTGAACAGAAGAAAGTGCTCGGCTGGAATTTTTTAACTGTGAACAAAAGAAAGTGCTCGGGGAGGGTATGGATGTAATTGCCAAGCTCGCGGTTAGGAGGAGAGACTTTCCAGAGAGGATTGAATATTACAGTTTACTAACATTGAACAGATAAGTATCATAGAAATTTCCACTATGAATTAATGTTGCACTGTGGAAAATTATTTAAATTATAAAATAGAACTTTTCATTACGAATTGATGCTAGAAGAATTTCTTAAGCGATAGAACAAAATAAGAAAAGAAATTCCTTGAAAATGCATTGAAACAGAGAATAGAAATTACGAGTTTCGCAATAAAAATAGTAGACACTATGTTATGACAATGCATGAAAGATAACGGGTAATACTAGTAAAGTATGAAGAAATAACTTCATATAGCAAATAAACAGTCATAGGCTCTTAAAGTGTTAAGAGTATTTTCTTATAATAAGCATTGGAAAAATCTTTATGAAACACTATATGATTATTGTAGAATTTATCTATGTATTATGCTATAAAGTTGTGTTAAGAGTATTTTCTTATAATAAGCAATGGAACAATCTTTATGAAACATTATATGATTACTGTAGAATTTACCTATGTATTATGCTATAAAGTCAAATATAAACTGAGTAATATACGATAAATCATTATAGGAGAAATTCTAGGTGATTCATTGTAAAAATAATATTTAAAAAGAAACATTTTGGAAATGTCGAACGAATATATGAGTCTCAATAGAAATAAACCATGTGAAATGCTACAGAACAACTATAGAGATGAAATGCGTAATATATCGTCAGCCATTTCAGAAGTAATCTAGGTGACTCATTGTATAAACAATATTTAAATGAACCATTCTAGAAATGTCGAGCAAACTAGGACAAACTTGCTAAACTACTAATACCCTAAGCAAGGAAAGAGAGGCAATCTTGGCCCATCATTAAATCAGAGACGAAATAACTACATTGTCATTCAAATAATGAGACGCACAAGTTTGACTAAATATATTCATTGTAGTAATAACTTAAAGAATAGTGCCACATTTCAGAACGACTCAACAGCCTGAATGTGTCGATATGACCAAAAACCCCTAAAAGACCATCAAGTGTATAACTTAACACAAAACCTATATCCACAAAAACTCGCAGTTGATCAAGAGCTGATTGTTCACAAAATTACAAGTGTTGTGCATAGTGTTTGGCTATTCTGTTATACAATTAATTAATTAAAAGCCAAAACCTAAGAAACTCTCGGCAAAAGCTCTGCTCGATGCATAGTCTCTATCGTTGAGTAGTTAATCATTTTGTAGCTAAATTTTCATGTACCAGAGGTAAGATGTTCCAACTTGGAAATGACCATGGAAGCCGTAAGCTACTAAACCTCTAAGGGACACTTTCCAAGCTTTAGTGAGCTAGGCAGATAGGGGAAAATACCTGCATATAGCCGCAAGCAACCATGGAGTCAGTATGAGGTTAATCGACTGCGAAATTTATAAGATGCATGATGCCGAAAAAAGGGCTATTCCTTACTTGGAACTGGAGGGTTTCTACATCGAGCAACCTACCTACAACACAATAAACCTCATCATTTAACAAATTCAAAATAGAGAGACTATAAATACTCGGCCACAGAACCTTGCGGTTTATGGGCTTACATCCCGAAAATGATTGTTAGAGCAACGCCTCTCCCGTAGAATTAGCAGACCATAGAGCCACCTTGGACAAAGGTGGGAATAATTCAATCTCGACACTAGGCAGAGGTCCAAAGCAGAAGACGAACTCAGACAATGTAAATAATCAAAACCGCACAAAGTTGAGCTACTGGGTTACCTGCCTTCGTAGGGCTGACAATAACGTCCATGGAAAATAGCAGAAGGACCCTACACTGGCCCGAAACCCTCACTGTACAAATTGGTTGCAAAGAAGCAAGATGCTAAGGCTGAAGACAACAACTAACGCTACCCTCTGTCGGATGCGGAAAAGTGGTTAGGGGGGTAAACCCTAAACCCTCCCAACCGTCAGATTGCTTAGACGTGATCGGATGGCATGAAATGAGACAAGTGTTACCCAGGATCATCACCCGCTGGCTAAGGCGTGCAGCAATCTCAACTACCAGCATGCCACGGGATTCAGAGCCCAGATAACCAAGGTCAAGTCGCAGACGACCAGCCCACCGGGGACCATGTGAACATTAATTTTCATCAACCATATACACAACACTAACTGCGATGTCTAATGTACATGCACAAAAAACTATATAAGTGTTGTTCGGTATATACAAGTTAAATTCATTTACACATTAATAATTCTTAAATGCTCTCTATAGGGTCCATTATCGAGGCCTGTATAGTTATGTAATTTTTTTTTTTTAATGTTACATAGTTTAAGGTTTTTATTTGTTACATTTGACATTTTAAAAGAAAATTTTTTATTATATATATATATTTTATATATATATATATATATATATATAATATAATGATTAACATAATAACTAAATCATTTAATAAAATAAATTTAAATATTAAGTTGATTTTAGAAATTTTGATTTTTTCCATTTTATTTTTAATTATGATGATTGTTTTTTCAAATTATGATAATTATTTTAATTTTGACATTTAAAAGAAAAGTTTTTGATTATATATATATATATATATAATATATATATATATATATTTAATATATATTAATATATTATATTATAACAAAATAATTTAATAAATTATTTATTTAAATATTACATTGATTTTACAAATTTCATTTTTTTCCATATTTTTTTTAATTATGATGATTGTTTTTTCAAATGGAGTTGTCTATAATGCGACTTTTTGGAGATTCCGGTGATGGAATCCGGCGGAAGACGTTGAGGTTAAATCTTGATTTGTTGCAGTTAAAATGGTTTTTTCACTGCATATTTGGATTCAGCACCCTGAAAAACCCCTGGGATGCTTTGATTGTGCATAAACTAGCTATCAAACTTGCGATTCCAATAAATTGCTGCCGGATTTGATTGGAAAAACCAACTGGAAAAGCTTTCAAAAATTCGCATTATAGACAACTGCTTTTCAAATTATGATAATTATTTAATGTTTAGACATTTAAAAGCAAATTTTTTATTTTTCTTTTATGATGATGATGATGATGGTTAACATCCATGGACACCAAACTTTGGTCTATCGGACCTAAAGAAGCGAATTATTTAGTTTGATTTAAGATTTTATTCCTATGCTCAAAAGGCTCGGAGAGAAGCCTCCCGAGCTCACTATAATTTTGACAACGTAAAAGGCTAGGAAGGTCAGTATTGCAACAAAGATTTTGAAACTAAGATCTAATGTGGTTGTATGTGGGGGACTCTAAGAGGAAGTGATTTTCATCCTCGATGTTCGTATTCTCACAGGGATGGTAGAACCTTTCCATCCATGGTGTTTGGTGTTTTAGGAACTGCCCAATGACCCGTTTCACTATGGAGCTCATGAGAGTCCGTTCTAATCTTGGCTATATGAATTTTCTTCTTTGAGCTAGTTAAAACAGAGAGATACTTTTGATCTTCTAGGGTGGGGTTGATGACCTTCATATAATATGTTAATTTTATTTTAGTTACTAAATCTTTCTCACGCCACATTTTTTCTTTGAACTTAAAAGTAACAATACTTTAATGTTATTAATGTTTTGCAATGCAACATTCTCGTCCATCTCCCAATGGTTTAACCAGGCCCTGGTGTCTTTATACCAACCTCGTTTGAGCCTTAGGTGGTTTTGGCTGGAATTTAAAGCTATCTTAGGAAGTCTATGGTCTCCTATGTTATTGAGTTTTTGCTTGTACAACAGAAGCCTAGTCATAGATAGGCTCTCGATTGGGGAAAGACCCACTTCTATAAGGAGAATAGAATAGGGTGTGTTGCTTTTAATTTTGAGGTTATACGTTATAAAACGCTTCTGGATTTGCTCAATCTTTCTCCAAGATTCTCTAGAGATTCTACAACCCCAAACCTCACATCCATATAAGATGACCAAAGTGACTAAAGTTTCAAAGAGGAACTTCTTTCTATCCCACATTACGAGGTTTTCCGTTTTACAATTATTTCAATACCAAAACAAGTTTCCACCCCCCATTAATCCTTCTCTCAATGATATAGTTCCAGTTGAGCTTGTGATGAATATCAATTCCTAGGTACTTGTAGGACGACACTTCCTCCAAGTTACTATTGTCATACATAAAATTAGCGTAAGTGTCCTCCTTGATTTTGATAATCATAACTTTTGTTTTGTCAATGTTAACAACACGAGGGCTTCACTGGAGAAGCAATACCATACCACGTGGGTTCATATTGGGGGATATATATTTAGGAAAAAATGACATAATATATTGGGGGATATATAGGGGGGATTTTTATATTGCCAGGTATAAAAATGAAGCTCAAATTTAATGGAAAAATATAAAGGGGTATAAAAAATGTTAATGAAAAAATGGATGCCTGCAATATCTAGTGGAAGTAGGGGTTTTTTTAATTGGGAAGGTGTATTGGGTTCATATTGGTAGGGAGTTAAATAATGTGATTTTTAGAGGCATTTTCCAATATGTAGTCAAATTAAGGGTATTATTTAGTATGTCACAAATGCACGTGATATGTCAGAGGTTCATTGAGTGAAGCCGTCGTGGTTAACAATTATACCCATGGTAGATCAGAAATCCTTAAGAAGTATAAGTTGCTTATCAAGATCGTGTGGGCACCTTGTGAGAAGAACAATATCGTCAGCGTAGAGAAGAAGGATGATGACTATCCCAGCTAAGATCATGCCATCACATCCTCCTTCCTCTAAACAACCTTTGAGCTTGTCGATATAAATGCAAAAAAGGGTAGGGGAGAGGGGGAAACCTTGTTTAACTCCGATATTACACTTAATATCTTTCGACCACCCTCATTGCTCTTTAACTTGGCAATTAAGTTCTCATATAACCTTATAGCGACAACTCTCAACTTAAAAGGACCTTTAGCTCTTCTAATCTGTTCCAAAGGTTGTTTCTAGGAATTGTTGTTTCCGGGAAAACTAGTGTCTATTTTATATGCTAGTCCCACTAAGACGGGTAGCTATCTTAGAAACAAACAATTCAAAGTAACTTTTGTTTTCCTTTATGGATGATAGATAAGAGAGAAGCAGAGAGCACCAACCTTAATCTTTCGCTTGGCTCCTTGCTTGTTTCCTCTCTCCCTTGATAGAGCTTGTCACCCCTTTCTCACTTGTCCCGCTTCAAAGAACACCTGTGGAGGCAAAGCAACAAAACACCATCAAAGCATAGAGATCTATGATACCATAAACAATGCAAAATTTGAAGTACATTAACCATACAATTGCATTCACAAATATAGGATTCACAAATACACAAGTATATGGAGGAAAACTCAAATAACTTTATTGAGAGGATTACAACCCAGCTTTCTGATCTAGCATCATCCTCCCAGCATGAAAGCCCTCTTCACCTCATGAAAATCAAGATCACCCAACAATAAAATGTCTCAAAGAGAAACCAACAACACTTACAAATTACAAACTTCCAGCCTCCGGATCTCTGTGATGAGGGATCCATATATAGATATTTGCAAGGGGGTGAGTAAGCTTCTGGGTTTTTGATTAGTGTCATTTCACTGATAGTTATTGTTTCCACTTGGAGATTTCATGATCTCTTACTCATCCTTGGGCGAATTCAGAGAGGCAAGTGTCATATGAGAAGTTTCTAGAAGCTTCTCTGGGTTTCCACTTAGCAAACTGTCTCTGCCATTTGTCTACTCTTGCCCATCGCACCCTCCTGAAGGCATTTTCAGTATGCATCGCACCCCCCGTGTGTAATAGGTGAGATGCATCGCACCTTGACCAAGGAGCAGTCTGTATGGGTCAGTTTTGACCAGTTCTGAGTAGTTTTTCAGGTGGAACTTCTGGGAAGTGATGTAATCAGTTGACCATGATCCTTTATGGTATGAAACAACACTTTTAGGGGTTTAAGAGCCCTTGGTTTATCGACATATTTGATTGGGGTTACAGTGCCCAAATATGTCTATAACAGTTGCCCCCTCAAGCATGAGGTCGTAAATCTTTTGATGTCGAGTGAAATGCTTTATCATGAGGATTCGAGGTTTTTCGAACTGGAAGGTGACCTGTAATAAGATACAATACAATACATTATATTCATATTATTTTCATTATTTAGCTGAGGCAGGCATTCCCATGCTCAACTTTATAAATTCATTTTCATGTACATAGGACAGACAATCGTCTGCTGTTGTAGACTGGTGATTCTGTAGAGCCATCATCCCTTAGCATGGATGATCATCTGTGAAGCTATGGATTACATTTGATGTCTTTATTTTCCTGAATATATCATATCCCGGATGGATGAAATTGGATCCGGGGTCTTCAAACTCGTTCAATCTTCACCCGATGTACAAGTCGATCCATGTGAAAAGATGTTTTGAAGTCGAACATGGAAAGGCATCGCTTGGTTACGAGCCAATGATGTAAGCTGTTAGTAGGTGCGAGAGGAGTCACCGATAATGATAATGACCCTTAAGGTACTACAGTACAATTCACGTGGTGTGAATATATGAGTCGATGTCGAACACCATGCAAAATCTTTCAGTCGAAGGCCATTGATGTAAACCTGTAGTCGAAAGTCAGAAACTTGCCATTGAGGCATGCAAGCTTCAAATTAATGAAAAGGTTGTTCCTAAGTCAACTTCTTAGATAATGAGCTGATGTCGACAAGAAGTGACCCATCGTAGGAGGGCCTTAATGAATCCCACAACTACGACACAAAATGAAGCAAATGATTTTGTGGAGGTGAAAATGATCTGATGATACAAAGTTCAGGAATGGAGTTCATGAAAAATGGAGAGTGAAGGTATTGCAGTGGATAAGGCATTAGCTGGGTTGGTGAATTCTCTGAGTGACTTCTCTTGAACATATCGGTGACACTGAAATGGATTGGTAGCGTTAACCCCAAAAATGGACGGCATGGAGGACCAATGGTGATGTGACCGGTGAACGGAATAACCCAACCCGACTCAATCATGGTGATGGAGCGAAAGTGTCATGTTCAAGAGCGACCTACTACCAATGAATTTATTCAAGTTTTCTTCCCTTTTCCCTAGTCATTGTTGACCAGTACCTCTTTATTTTTGTCAAGCTTGAGGAGGATAACATATGCTTATTCTATAATTTGCCCTTCAGGTAAACTTGTCACTATGTTTTAGCAAGCCTAGCGACAATGAAACTCGCTCTTGTCCGGATGGAAAAGTTTGTTGCTATTGTTTTAATTAGTTTAACGACAAAGATAACTCGATCCTTTTCATGTTTAGAGAGTTTGAAAAGGGGTGAAAAGGAAACTCCAGTAGTCCTTTTTCGTGGTATAATCCCTTAAGTCCGAAAAAGTATAAAATAATACGAAAGGGATGACTTTTCGATAGTTTTAAAGAGCTGAAAAAGACAAGCGCTCAATCTTTTTGTGGAATGATCCCTCAAGTCCAAAAAGATTAAAATGTAGAGGAGGGATGGCACTTCCCTTTACTTTAATGAGCTGGAAAGGCCAGTAGCTCGGCAATCTTTTCATATTTTAAGAGTCTAAAAAGAGCTTAAAAGAGACTCGTTTTTGAGAAACGAGTGGTGTTTTTGGGTAGCAACTAGTTCCAGATAAGTTTGGAACTTCTCAAACACAGTAGTGTAAAGAGGGTGGCTAACAGAATCACTCATCACATCTGTTCCTAAAAAGGATAAAAAATCAAGTGGAGGCATACGATCGGTTAAAAGAGTGGAGGTGACGGTAAGAACATGACCAAGGCTCAAAAGGTTGATAGCAGTGCAATCACAAAGGTTATTTACTGCAAGGCGGGTTTATTTTTTTAATGAGATTGAACCTTGTGCGAACATGTGCTTAGTGGCGAGTTTATTTTTTAATGAGCTTGAACCTTGTGCCAACATGTGCTCAGCGCTAGGTTTATTTCTTAACGAGCTTGAACTTTGCGGAAACATTGCCTGTTGCCAGGTTTATTTTTTTTAACGAGCTTGAACTTTGCGTAAACATTGCTCACTCCAGTCGTCTTTAAGGATGTCTCTTATTAGTAGGTTTATTTTTTAGTGAGCTTGCCCCATGTGAAACTTTGCTTATTGTGTTAGGATATTCCGACACATAGGAATAGTTAAGTATAACTTGGTCTAGTATAGAGTTAGGTAAAGTGTGTTTCTTTACTATGTACATTTGTAACTTACAATCCGACGTCACGATATGTAGTGATCCGACGGTTCATTCTCTCCTCGGTATTACCGACACTTGATCCGTGGCTTGACACCCGATTGGTCCATGAATTCTATTTAAAGCACATGGAGGGTCATTTGTAGGTGCACCGTGCATGAGAGAAGCTTATGTAAATTTTCATTCTTTTATTAATAAATTGCCTATAGTAGCCACGTTGGCGCAG
>APFE030754120.1:145029-157396 GCA_000404065.3 Pinus taeda
TCGTGAGATCCTATCAGAGTTTGGTTTTCAGCTGCAGCATCCGACTACAGTTTGGTGTGATAATCAAAGTGCCATTCAGCTTTGCAAATATCCAGTTCAACATCAACGCAGCAAACACATTGAACTACACATGCACTTCATCAGAAAGCTCATTCATGACCATGTTCTTGAAGTGCAATATTGTTCAACAGATGATCAAGTTGCAGACATCTTTAAAAAGGCTCTCACAGAGGCGAAGTTTACTAAACTTCGATTTATGGTTGGAGTTCAGGAAGTTGTCACTAAGGGGGGATAGGCTCTAGTGCCTCCTTCCTTCTCCTATTGTGTCATATTTGTAAATCCTTCAATCCTATCCCAAGTTGTTCTTAAGGGGGTGTGTTAGGATATTCTGACACATAGGAATAGTTAAGTATAACTTGGTCTAGTATAGAGTTAGGTAAAGTGTGTTTCTTTACTATGTACATTTGTAACTTACAATCCGACGGTCACGATATGTAATGATCCGACGGTTCATTCTCTCCTCGGTATTACCAACACTTAATCCATGGCTTAACACCCGATTGGTCCATGAATTCTATTTAAAGCGCACGGAGGGTCATTTGTAGGTGAACCGTTCACGAGAGAAGCTTATGTAAATTTTCATTCTTTTATTAACAAATTTCCTGAAGTGGCCGCGTTGGCTCGGGCCGTGGACTGTTTCCCTCTTTGAGGGTTTTAACCACGTCAAAATACTGGTGTATTGATCTGTGATATGTTTGTGAGCGATGTCCTTTTGGTGTTCTGTCTGAGGAACTTACCCTGTAAATTCCTACATATTGCCTTTTGTATGTAGGCTAGAAACGACCAACTACAGAACTAACTACACTAAGAGTTAATGAACTACTAAGGTTAGGTAGGATAGTTTACGACAAAATTTTTCCTTTGCTTTGCTGGGACCGCCGACAAAGGTGAATGGTGGATTAGACCAATCACCTAACCTAAGCAGTTTGAACTAAAAGTTAGACTAAAATACTATGAG
Source organism: Pinus taeda (assembly GCA_000404065.3). NCBI lineage: Eukaryota > Viridiplantae > Streptophyta > Pinopsida > Pinales > Pinaceae > Pinus > Pinus taeda. The sequence goes on from APFE030754120.1 coordinate 146,048, forward strand.
GTTAGAGTTATGTTGGTCGTTTTTCACTTGCCTAAAAAAGGTTTGCATGCCCCCAGGTGCTGAGAAAACTAGAATTTCCAGTTCCCTTATGGAAGTTCCTGCATTTAAGCAAGATCGTTTCGTCTACGGAGCAGACAAAACACTTCCTCGGCTTTGTCCATCAAAATAGACAAAGGTGAATGGTATGAACTTCCAATCACATAACTTGCGATGAGATCCTGTTCCAGACTAATCCCATATCCTAAATGACATGGCGTTTCAGACCGGTCATATAACCTACAACGAGGAGATCATGTTCCAGACTAATCCCATATCCTACATGGAAATGGCGTTTCAAACTGGTCATATAACCTACAAGGAAATCTGCTTTTTCATCTGGGTTCGCCTGCCAAAGCAGACCAAGGTGCATGCCCCCTAAGCTTCGTCACATTCACCGAATCACATGCGGTAATTAGGTGGATGAACTGGAGGTTGAAGAGACATTCCTTATGTAAAGAGACCATTTAGGGACGGTGTTTGACTCGTAGCCGTGTTTGAACCAGGAAATGAAAGTTGGTCAACAAGTTGTACCATTCTGCCTTCATACAAGAAACACATAACCTAAAAGAGTGTGGAAACAATAGCTCCCATGCTATAAACATAGTCACGCCCAAGGAGTAGATTGTAATCTAGTGGCCCTTGGACTACCATCACGTTCAAATGAATGGTTTTCCTTCTCAAAGTTATGAACGGTTTTCCTTCTCAAAGTTATAGCAAAATTTGGAAGGATCCCTAATGGTCGACTGGTTCCTTTATTGAAGCTTGACAAATTTTGATTCTCAGGCAGAAGCGATGGCAAACCAAGAGCTTTCCAAGCAGTTGAGGAAAGGATACTCACGGAAGCCCCTTCATCTATGATAGTGCCAGACATTATCATTCTGTAAACTTGTACTATGATTTGAAATGGTACATTAGATGGAAGGTGGGGTCCTGCGAGTAGATTCCAATCAAAGTAAATGACTAGATTGCTTGGAGGGGGGACCGAATAAACGGCTGGATGAATCTCTTGAAATGGGGAACTTCCCTCCTGTGGTAAAGGAATAGGTAGATTTCCCCCATGTTCATCAGACTCTGTGTCATTCTCATTCTCTTTGGACACTGTATCATCTAAAGGTGGACCTTTTGAAGGCAAGACTAGATCAACTGCCATCTTGACCTATTGACTTTGGTCCAGTGTGGACTCAGAGGTTTTATCTTCAATGGTAGGCATTTCGACCGAGAACAGAGGTATGTAAGTTAGGTTTTCAACTAGCGATGTACTTGGTAAGAGTTTCTTGTATCCAGGCGAAAGTCGCTGCAGTGAAGCAGGTCGGTTATCCAAGACACTTTTAGATTCATCCAGAAAAGGAAAATGGTGAAAGGCATGATCGCCTTCACACAACCTACAAGGAAATCTAGATCTTCCTTTTTGTCCATTGACTTCAATTCCACTATTCGATGGTGCACTCTCAACATGATCGATAGAGGTTTATGACACCAAATGGTGCAAGCGGGGAGACCAGTCTCTCAAGATCCATGGGATGCAAGGAAAATCTCGATGAAAATGGTTTCCTTTGCAAATTAGGCATGGAGATTTGGGTTTGGAAGGTGCGGTGTGCGGATTTTCGCCGGATGATGCATGGTTGCCCTCTTGCGTGACTGGCTTCTTCTTCTTCTTCTCCTTCCCTTTCTTCTTCTTCTCAGTTACTTGGTTTTTAGTATCACTAGTTTCACCAAGCAAAGAGGAAGAAGGAGAGGGAGAAACAAACGAAGTAGAAGGTGAGGGAGCAACTCCAGTATCATCTAGTTGTTGATTCAATTGCTGAGGAATTACAGTGTTTTGAACGATAGAGGTCGAGAATAGCCATACTGGTAGGCCAACTGTGATTCCTGGAAGGGACAATGTAGCCATATAAGGAGCACCAATATCTCCCCAAGAGGAGAAAGGACTAGGATTTCCCCCAAGGTCAAATCCTTGATTGGTGGACTCCATTACCTCAACCTAAGATCAACGAAGGAACAGGGATGCTATTCCAAATTAAATAAATTTTATGACACTTTGACACAACTTGCTTTTTCAATTTTTAAGAGTCGAGAAAAATCTAAAGGTGACTCTATTCGCCTTTGATTTTTAATGAGCCTGAAGTGACAAGTCCTCAGATGGACCTTTTCTTTTAGGGAGTCGAAAAGGAACGAAAGTGACTCCTCTGGAAGTCTAGACAGAGGGATTACCAAACCAATCGCAAAACTGCAATATACACCTTGGTGGTAAATTAAAGAGAAATTACCAAGGACTTTACGTACGGTAGTCAATATTCCCAAATGCTTTGTTCAGTGCATTGCGATCGATAGGGCGGCAGACACGGCTTCCCAAGGATAAAGGATATCAGCCTATTGTGGTCTCCCAATATATACTCGACGGTAAGGGGAGCACAAGTCCGTACTGGCACTTGTCGTATCAAAGAGGAGGAATCACCAAACCTTCGATGAAAACGATAGTTACCAGGTTTTACAATGCCGAAATACGTCTCTAGCCTAGACTTCTACATGTTGTGCGTTAGGTTCCAAAGTTTTTTTATGTTCATTGAGGTTTATTTTAGAGTTGATCTTTCTTAGAAGTTTGTCTTTCAAGGTTCACTGCGTGATGTAGATGTAAAATTCCTAAATATGCAATCTAAAATGATAAACAGTCATTTGTTTTCTTTTAGCAATGAAAATCCTAGCTACTAAGGAAAGAAAAGTATGATTCTTCAACAGAGAGCAGAGAGCACACACTAAATGCACTTTTCCTAAATCATTTTCTGCATGCAATCTAAATGCAAATGCACATGCATGTATTTGTTTTTCCATTTCCTTAACGTGTGAATGCAAAAAAGGAAAACTAAGTACAGATCTGAACTATTTTCTTCAAAGTGACACTTCAACAATTTCTTTTCAAAATGAAAGGAAGACTAAAACGACACTCTCGACTTCGAATGAAGAATTGTTTTCAAAACTTTAAATATTGACAATTCAAATCAAATACAATGGCAAAAGTACAATGGACTATCAAGGAGAGGAAGACTTTACGACACTCTTCTTCTTGACTCAAAACGACAGTTGCGACACATTGGAATCAAAAGATGACAGTTCGATTAAGCTACTATTTGCAAAGGAGGACTATAAATGATGAAAAATACATAAAAAAAACATTCACAATTCCTGATCAATGGAGGCTGAATAATGTAAAGGAAGGAGGCTTCAACAATGATATATTGATCATAAGCAGCAAAACTACTGAATAGAGTTGAAAAAAATGAAGAAAAAACCAAATTCCAGAGAAGGAAACAACCTCATCCAATCATCGCATCTGTCCTTAAGGGAAACAGGGATGCATCTCACCTGCAGCACACAGGAGGTGCGATGCATCCAGACTGCCAATGAGAGACAGTGCGATGGGCTAGGGAAGGAAACTAAGCTTGGTTTTTGCTCAAAATTTACAGCTAAGTTCAGTGATTTAGGCCAAACTATGATGGACAGTAAACACAAAGTATAGGGGTATGATCTTATGAGGTTATTGAGCTACCACCAGGGCACTTAGGATGTTTGCAAGTTAGATGTTCAGTTCATAAACCAACCCAGAGATTGATTGAAGCAGCGTTGATCTACTTTGCAATTGCATAGCAAAAGCAGTTCGAAGGCTAGCTGGCTTAACTTCAGGCTCTGTCTGTAGTTTATAAAGAAAAAAACAGTAACAAACAAACAAACTATTCACTCCCCAGTGAAGTCGCCATTTTGTTTCCGGAAAAACTAGTGTCTGTTTGATCTGCTAGTCCCACTAAGACGAGTAGTTATCTTAGAAACAAACAATTCAAAGTAACTTGTGTTTTCCTTTATGGATGATAGATAAGAGAGAAGCAGAGAGCACCAACCTTAATCTTTCGCTTGGCTCCTTGCTTGTTTCCTCTCTCCTTTGATAGAGCTTGCCGCTCCTTTCTCACTTGTCCCGCTTCAAAGAACACTTGTGGAGGCAAAGCAACAAAACACCATCAAAGCATAGAGATCTATCACACCATAAAAAATGCAGAATCAGAAGTACATTAACCATACAATTGCATTCACAAATATAGGATTCACAAATACAGAAGTATATGGAGGAAAACTCAAATAACTTTATTGATGGTAGAAGTAGAAGAGAGGATTACAACCCAACTGTCTGATCCAGTATCATCCTCCCAGCATGAAAGCCCTCTTCACCTCATGAAAAGCAAGATCACCCAACAATACAATGTATCAAAGAAAAACCAACAACACTTCCTTACAAATTACAAAATTCCAGCCTCCAGATCTCTGTGATGAGGGATCCATATATAGATATTTGCAGGGGGGTGAGTCAGCTTTTTGGTTTTTTATTAGTGTTATTTCACTGATAGTTATTGGTTCTACTTGGAGATTTCATGATCTCTTACTCATCCATGGGCGAATTCAGAGAGGCAAGTGTCATATGAGAAGTTTCTAGAATATTCTTTAGGTTTCCACTTAGCAAATTGTCTTTACCATTTGTCTACTCTCGCCCATCCCACCCTACAGAAGGCCTTTTCAGTATGCATCGCACCCCCGGTGTGTAATAGGTGATATGCATCGCACCTTGACCAAGGAGCACTATGTATGGGTCAGTTTTGACCAGTTCTGAGTAGTTTTTTAGGTGGAACTTCTGGGAAATGATGTAATCAGTTGACCATGATCCTTTAGGGTATGAAACAACACTTTTAGGGGTTTAAGAGCCCTTGGTTTATCGACATATGTGATTGGGGTTGCAGTGCCCAAATATGTCTATAACAACCATATCGAAAGCCTTTCTAAAGTCCACAAAGCAACAAAAGAGATTGGAGTTATCATTGCGGCATTCCTCCATAATGATCCTAAGTGTAACGAGGTGGTCTATTGTTGAGTGTTGCTTTCTAAAACCCGCTTGGCCTTTAGCCTGCTTACCCTCACTTTCAAGCCATATGCTCAACTTCCTTTCCAAAATAATACCATAGAACTTAGCTAGGAGAGGGCTTATCATAATTGTTCGATAATTAGAGGGGTTATTTGTATCCCCAATTTTAAAAATAGGGATAATGAGGTTTTGATTCCATGGTTTAGGGAACCCTTGCTTGACCGCTTGATTGAAAAGCTTGTGAATGTGGGGGATGATGACAGGACCTCCAATTTTTAATATTTTCGCTTGGTAACCTTCAATGTCCTTAGCTTTCCCATTAGCCAAGTGATTAACCCCAAAATCAATGTCTTCTAATGAGAAAACATCTTTCGTTGTGAGCAAGGTTTCAAAGTTATCCATGACATTTGGAGATTCATAAATATTTTTAAGATAGGAATTCCAGTCATGTAAAACAATTTTATTATTATATTTAGTTTTCCTAGTTAGAATCTGCCTCTAGAATTTCTTAGGAGCTACCTTAGAGAGGTGTAAGAGATTCTCTTGTATTTTAGGAATATACTGCCTTTTTTTCTTTTTAGTTAGGGCTTTGTATATTTTTATCTTGCCAATTTTAAGAGATTCATCAACAACTTCATTAATTGCTATCCTCGCACTTTTAAAATCTTTGTCCTACCATGGGTTGGTTTTGCTATTTCTTTTATTACTTGAAACTTCAATTGAGAACTTGTTAATAGAATATGAGAGGGTTGTAGTATGATAGAGATCTTCTATGTTGTCTATACTAGATAAAGGAAGCAAATTAGTTTTTAATTCATTTAGAAAGAGATCATTTTTATTTCCATCAAAGATTAACTTCTTTTGGATATAAGGATTATCTTCTATGGGATCTCTATGCATAACAACATTGAGAGTTATAAGTAAATGCCTATAATCAGAGTCAAGCTCGTGGTCGTTTAAGATGTCAAAATTTGTTATTTCATTGTATAGAGGGAGATCAGAGATAACATAGTCTACCACGCTGCTACCAAGCCCACGGATGCAGGTCATCTGGCTAGAATTGGGCCACTTCTTTAGACCATTACAAATTATGAGGTCTTGAGCACTACAAAGTTTGACTAGCTCCGACCCAAACAAATTTTCCCAGAGTTCTTCAAAGCTCCTTTTGTACTGGCTAGCCAGAGGAAGGGCTGTCTTCGTCTAACCAAAGAGGATTAGGGCTGGAATGATTGCTTATAAGAATAGCTTGGTTGCTTGAAGTTTGAGCATTAAAGTCACCCATTAAAAGGATATTGCCTTCATTCCTTAGGCTGGAAATATCATTCTCTAAACCATTGTAAGGACTATTTTTATCTAGACTCTCTTTCTTATAGAAGTTAGAATTGATGTGGGGAAATAATAGATTGCTATGTAGGTCTTTTTATCATAAATGTCAGTAATTTCTATCCAACTGTATTGATTGTAAGGGTCGTTTTGATAAATCCTAGAATGGGGAGAAATGTTCTTCTTAATGTAACAAGCTATACCCCCAATGCCTCTATGGGAGGATCACTTATTCCAAGTAGACCATAATGTAAATCCATCTATGTTAGGGACCTTAGATTCTTCGTGCTCCCAAGTTTCAACAAGCAAAATAATATCAACATCATTCGAGATCCAACTTAGCTTGGGGCCTTTGCTCCATGGAAAGCCCTGACAGTTCGAAGAAAGAATCCGGAGCATGTTGAGTTGCTATTTATTATTACCTTTTTGGTTTCTATCTCGAATAATGGCTTTTCTATTTCTGATTATTGCCCATTTTCCTTCCTTCCTAGCTTCCTTTAACTTTTGAACCTCCTTTCTCAATTCTGCTTGATCTTATGGAATGAGATCTTCATTTATAAATATTCTCGTTCCTTTTAGACTTGAGGTTTTACTAATTATATCATACTTATGGTCAGTAGAGCTCACTTTTATTTGGATCAGCCTTCCTTTATTCTCAGTTAGTTTCCCCAACCTTGTTGCTTCTGTGAGACACGTTGTGTGAATTTGTAATTTGTTATGTAATTCTGTCTGGGCTATGGATAAAGTATCCTCGTCTACCTCCTTTTTCAAACCGAAGATTATAAGGTTCAATGCCCCTTTTTTACGCTCATGGTCTAATTCTATCAATTTTTTCATTTCATCTTTAATTGGTTTGATATCTAATTTACCTGCCACACTATTTAGGGTGAGGCGTCTATTAACTTTTACTTCTAGCTCTTTAATCATGTCCTTCATTTTAAGACTCTCTAAAGTATGAGGATCTACTTGCTGGGATGTTTGGTTCATATCTTGGTTTTGTTTTTCTATAACCTGCAACCTAGCCTCCATCTTATTCTCCAATAGTTCTATTTTATTTTCTATTTGTTTTTGGATCTTGTCCTCAAGAGATTTGAATTTATTTTCCAGCATGGCTGCTAACTCTGTTTGTAGCTTGGCTTCTCTTCCTTCTCTATGTTTCTCTAAAGACTCTATATACTCATAGAGGCTCTGTAGAGTAAATGTGCTAGGTCTACCTTTGGTAATCTTTGGTAATTGCGGTGAATTATTCATACTTTAAAATATATGAGTAGATATGTATTAGAAGAATATAAGGAATGTGTGCACCTGATATCAGCAAGTCAGACCGCAGACGCATGACGTGCCCTAGATTGTTTTTCTATTACCGCAGTGAGATCGTGAATTATTACCGCAGAGAAATCGTAAATTATGACCCCAAAGATCGTAAATTATTACCGCAAAGAGATCGTAAACTATTACCGCAGAGAGATCGTAAATACATCACCCTAAATTATTATCGCAAAGAGATCGTAAATACATCACCCTAAATTATTACCAAAGAGAAATGGTAAATACATATTATCGCAAAGAGATCGTAAATACATCACCCTAAATTATTACCAAAGAGAAATGGTAAATACATCACCCTAAATTATTACCGCAAGAGAGAGATCGTAAATGATTACGGCAGAAAGGTCGTAAATACATCACCCTTTATTATGAGAGAAGGATCATAAATACATCACCCTAAATTATTACTCTAGAGAGATCATAAATACAACACCCTAAATTATTACCCAGAGAAATGGTAAATACATCACCCTAAATCATTACTGCAGAGAAATAGTAAATACATCATCCTAAATTATTACCACAGAAGAGAGATCGTAAATTATTACCGCAGAAAGATCATACATACATCACCCTAAATTATTAGGGCAAAAAGATCTAGATGTTCAATCCTCATATCTAAAATTATTTTTCGAAAATAAATAATAAAATAATAGTTAAAATCAAGAAAATTACCTTTTTTAATGATATTTTTAACTAATCTTTTTATATGTTTTTTCTTAGTTTCCTTGTTATTAAAATGATATCATAATATTTAATCTCATTGATTATCTTAAAATTGATTTACTTTTAACTTCAAAATTCCCCAAATTCTTAACTTCATCACAAATTATTTATAACTATATAAAAAGATATAATACTTTAAAATTTCAGAAAATGCTAATAGTTTTAATATAGTTTTGTTAAAATATATTTTTATAATTAAAAAATGATTGAAAAATTATATTTTATAGATTTATTAATAATAACATTATGTTTAAAGTTAAAAATATTAATCTTATATTAAATTTCATTTCAATTTCTAATATTTTAATCTTCTAACTCATTAAATTATGTTGATTTTATTATAAAATATAAAAGTAAAATTTTAATGAAAATTTAAATAATGCTTTGTATCAGATTAAATCAAATCTTAAAAAATCATTGTTTTGAAAATTATAAATATTTATCCAAATTTTTTTATGATAAATTAAAATTGAATTTTACAACATAGCTTTGGAAAATGATTAAAATTAAAAATTAAAACATAAGTTTAAAAACAAAAAATATGGAAGGAAAAAAACTCAAGCATAAACTTGCTGGGAAGTGTTTGGATTAAATAGATCCGAACTGTAGTTCATAAATTCCTGAACATGGCAGAATGTTTCACTACACAAAATCAACATTCAGAAATGGAAGCGGTAGAGATACGATGGTTGAATATGCAAACCATACCATATCCTCTTAATTTGTTTTGTATACAAAGTTTTTTCTACGTTATAGTTCAAAGCTATATGAAATATTTTTACCGAATTGAATCATTTTTAAAACAATCTCCCAAAAAATGTTGGATTGCAGGTGAAACACGTTGATATTGGAAAAAGGATTCGTTTAATATTGAAATATTATGATTCAATTGGTACAAAACTTTGGTGGTTTAATAGTGAAATATATTTTATTTATTTATAAATATTTATTTTACTTAATGATATTGGAAAATATATTTATTTATTTTATTTAATGATATTGGAAAAAGGATTAGTTTAATATTGAAATATTATCACTCAATCTGTACAAGACTTTGGTGGTTTAATAGTGAAATGTTATGACTGAGACTGTGCCAAGCTCAGTTCAACTCGATATTTTAATCTCAAGTGAATTGGTAATATCTCTGCCAAGCTCATGGTCCAATTTAGCCACTATCTGTTGGATTTAGAGACGTCTAATTACAATAATTAAGTTGGACATACGTGCATTATGATTATGATATCAAATACTATCGCAAGATTGCATTTATGTGATGATTAAAATATGCCAAATAATGTGATTAATTAAGTCATGGCATTATACGTATTTAAATAAGGATTTGGATACGAATACATATAGAATGATGTTAAACAATTATAATTGTTAATGGACCGATTATAGTTGATTAAAATAATAGCAGTAATAAATTTGAGCTAAATAAGGAAATCAGAATCTATTCTGATTTATTTCAGTTTTTCTGGAAAGTTCCTGATTTCGAGATCTGATGAAATCCGAAATTCCAGATTTCTTGACAGACTTGTTTCCCAATTATTAGCTAAATTTCGGCTGCCCTAGGATGAGGGTTTTGCACTGCTATAAAAGGGCGGAGTCTCCAAGGCTTGCAATCAACCCAGAAAAATTGTCTTCTCCATTGAAGACTAGATACTCTGTCATAATATTTAGGATAGCGAGAGAAAAGGATTGCAAGTTCTTGGAAGGACTCAAGAGCCAATAACTCAAGTCAAGACCAGGAGTGTATCAACCCAGAGCCTTGGAAGCTGTCTGATTGATAGCATACGGAGGCCTTTGAAGATGGAAAGTAAGTTTCGCTGTGCATTAATTTTAATTTCTTACAAAGGAGTAGATCTTGGTTAGGGTTTAAAGTAATTAGGAAAACCCACAAAGTAAAGCCATCAATTGGTATCAGAGCACCCTTATGTAAGAATTGCAGTTTTAATTCGGAGTATAAGCATTGAAGTCGTTCAGTCATCGCTGGCATTTAAATAATTTTTTTTTTCCTTTGAAGTCAAGCGTTACCCTTTCACAATTTCTCATTTAATTGTGAGGTACAGTACTCATCTTCTACCATGCGGCGATCCCAGCTTTTAAATTTTTATGAAACAATAAAAATAGATTTGCTAGATGAACTGTAAAGGTAATTGTTGCCTTTCTGGTTAAAACGATAATCTAAATCTGCAGTCGGTTATGGTCCAGAGTTATTTCAAAATCTTCAAACAGAAAAGTAAGATGAAACAACTTAACCCAGGACACTTAATATGCAATTGCTGCAATATTAATAATGGCATTGAGATACAAGTATTGAAATGGAGATTTGCAGGTTAAATGTTTGATGAAATACATCTGTGAATTTCCTCATATGCATCACATTCTTATTTTATTTTGTTCCTCGTTTCTTTAAGATGCCTGAAAATCAAATTTCACTAAGCACAAGGCTTTATTTTCAATATGAGCTTATGATCTTGCAAATCTGACGTGTTGCTGAAGTTTGTCACCAAACTGTTTGAAGAAATACCAACACAAATCTCCTCCATAAAGGCTCGAAAGCGTTCACTTTTATTCATTGTATGGTAATCGTAGACCAATAATTGAAAGCCGGAATATGTTATATATGTCTGGAAAACAGAAATTTTAAGGATCGAAAAAAATAAAATAAAATTTGTTAACTCCAGATTATTTTTCGGTTACCATCTTACCAGACCTTAGGAGTAATTGTGAGTAATTGTAAGTGATTGTAATTTAGGTTATTATAATTACTATAATTACTATATATATTATGCTATATTTAGGCTAATTATTAGGATTTAGATATTATTTAAAATTGGTATTAACACCAATTAAAGGGTATAATACTGAATTCTAAATTGATCACAATAATGCTACTTATGGCATAAAATTTGTATTAACGTTAATTACTGATATAATACCAAATTCGGATTTTATCACAATAATGTTAATTATGGCATAAAATTTGTATTAACGTTAATTATTGATATAATACTAAATTCGGATTT
>APFE030754120.1:161791-193157 GCA_000404065.3 Pinus taeda
AAAACAGCAAACCAGGAGATACCCCTATATCAAAAGGAGATAAGTTTAGTCTGAAACAATGTCCCCAAACTGACTTAGATAAAAACCTCATGAAAGATATTCCCTATGCCTCAGCCGTGGGTAGCATCATGTATGCACAAGTATGCACGCATCCGGATATTGCGTTCATTAACGGAATGCTAGGGAGATATTTGAGTAACCCAGGTATGGAACACTAGAAGGCAGCCAAGCGAGTGTTGAGATACCTAAAGAGAACAAGGGACTATATGCTCACGTATCGGAGATCGGAACAGCTCGAGGTCATTGGATATACCGATTCTGATTTTGGAGGATGTGTCGACAGCATGAATTCAACATCAGGATACATCTTTATGATGGCAGGAGGTGTTGTGTCATGGAAGAGCGCTAAACAGTCATTGGTAGCCTCCTCCACTATGGCAGCTGAATTTGTTGCATGTTTTGAAGCATCTAATCATGGTGTATGGCTGAAGAACTTCGTCACAAGTCTGAAAATTGTGGATTCTATTCAGAAACCACTCAAATTATTATGTGACAACAATTTAGCAGTGTTATACGCAACCAACAACCGAAGTTCGTCAAAGTCGAAGTACATTGACATTAAGTTTTTGGTTGTAAAAGAGAGAGTGCAGAATAATGAATTATGTATAAAACAAATAGGTACAAACTCCATGATTGCGGATCCTCTTACTAAAGGATTACCACCCAAGAAGTTTCACCAACATGTTGCTTGTATGGGTGTAATATCTGTTTAGGATAATTAGAAAATGTGGGAGTATGAATATGTTTTAAGTTCTGTTTTTGATGTTCTATGTAATGCAATTGTAAACAATTTTGATGATATATACAAGTTGCATTCAGTTTCAGTTTCATTATTTCTTTCTTTAAAGTTTAAATTTTTGGCCTCATACAGTAAAGTAAAGGTGACTCAATTAGAAATAGGCACGTCTAATCACACTTGCATGTAATTTCTAAACTATATGTCCAAATCAGATTCATGTCATTCAGTTATGTTGGCAGCGTGATTTATGTCAGTTTAGTTGCGAATAAATGTGACAAATGCCGCTTAAGTCCTTTGTTAGCATAATTGATGGACGGAATTGTTTAAGAAATACGATAAGTAAAGACAAAAAAGTTGCATGCAATAAAGTTAAGGATATATAATCAAAAGGTTGCACTTGTCCATGTGGGAGATTGTTGGATTTAGAGACGTCTAATTACAATAATTAAGTTGGACATACGTGCATTATGATTATGATATCAAATACTGTCGCAAGATTACATTTGTGTAATGATTAAAATATGCCAAATAATGTGATTAATTAAGTCATGGCATTATACGTATTTAAATAAGGATTTGGATACGAATACATATAGAATAATGTTAAACAATTACAATTGTTAATGGACCGATTATAGTTGATTAAAATAATAGCAGTAATAAATTTGAGCTAAATAAGGAAATCAGAATCTATTCTGATTTATTTCAGTTTTTCTGGAAATTTCCCGATTTCGAGATCTGACGAAATCCGAAATTCCAGATTTCTTGACAGACTTGTTTCCCAAGTATTAGCTAAATTTCGGCTGCCCTAGGATTAGGGTTTTTCACTGCTATAAAAGGGCTGAGTCTCCAAGGCTTGCAATCACCCAAAAAAATTGTCTACTCCATTGAAGACTAGATACTCTGTCATAATATCTAGGATGGCCAGAGAAAAGGATTGCAAGTTCTTGGAAGGACTCAAGAGCCAATAACTCAAGTCAAGACCAGGAGCGTATCAACCCAGAGCCTTGGAAGCTGTCTGATTGATAGCATACGGAGGCCTTTGAAGATGGAAAGTAAGTTCCGCTGTGCATTAATTTTAATTTCTTACAAAGGAGTAGATCTTGGTTAGGGTTTAAAGTAATTAGGAAAACCCACAAAGTAAAACCATCACTATCACCATAAAAATATATCCAATCACCTGTAAATTAATATTTAAACTAAACTACTTTGTTTTGCATTTCTGGAGTCAACATTATTTTTGCAAAATGAGTTGTCAATTAAATATTTCATTGCGGTAGAAGATAGTTATTCTAGCTTTCTATCTTTAAAAACGGGAAAAAGAATGGAAACTAGATTTTTCTAAACAATAAATATATTGTACTGCAATTGCTAATATATACACAAATTGTCTGGTAGTGGCCACATATTTTGTACAAATCCTCCTTGGCTTCGAGTTATTTACAAAGCTAAAATTCAATAAAAATGTAAAGCTCTCTCTATGTAATGGTTCTATTTTTTAACCGTCCATGACCTCCAGGTTACTACTGAGATTATTAAAAAAACCCAGACTGAAGGTCAACCAGGAGCCCCTCGTTGGTGAGATTGTGTTTCTCCGCAATTGTTGTGTCTAGCCGCTTTCCGCTCAGAGAGCTCTGCGGAGTCTGTGACATAATATTGAACATGATATTATCTTCTCCGGAGAAACATAATATTATCTTCTTCGGAGAAATTTCCATCCACCACATGCTCACCACTGCCTTCTCAGCCATTGATTTAGCCAAGAAAATTGCTCTTTGAATTACAAACAAATTCTTTTAAACTCTGTAAATAAATAAATGACAGACCCGCAATACAAAATGACAAATTGTCTATAACATAACCTGTAAGCACGGACGCTTCACAACAGAATGCTAGCCTCCCACACTTCACAATACAAAGCTAGCATCCCACACTGTAGCCGTGAGCACAATGCCTGAAAAGTCCTCTGCATCTTGAAAGCAGTGCTGCCACCGCGCTGAGGATTTGAGACCTTGGCATTGCCTTCGCCTCTGCCATGATCGCCACCACAGACTGGCAGCCTTTCACTGCACCCTCCACGCAGTCACGGTTATAGAAATTTTAAGAGCGGGTTTTCAAATTCAAACTCAAAATTTAAATTCATACGACTATGCCATTAAATACATACATTGTATATCTTGTATCGTATATGCCAGCACTCCAACGGTCCGTTGGTGGCGGAGGGTGGAGGCGACACTCAGGGGTTAAATTTGACGTCGTTTACAAGTTTTCTGTTGTTTTAGCCGTCAAACACGTTATTTAAAAATATACACGTCATTCTTGACTGGTCAATAATTACGCCGATAGGCCTTCTTTTGAATCAGCGTATCGTCAACACTTCTCATATCATTCTGACATCTATACACAGATTTGGCAATTCCTATTTCCACCTCCATAGAAAAGTTAATGCTATGGAGGGTACCTCTGTCAGAGTCTCACAGAGCCCGGTGACGGCATGGACCATACCTTTCTGGCTGCCCAGCGAAAAGCCCCCGGTGACCCTGCCCGCCGCCAACCTTGCAGTTCCGGTCACATCGTATTGATGAAGTATGGCGACGGGATTCCTTCCTTCGGCTGAGAAAAGACTGCAGCCTTCACCATTTTCCGGCAGCTCCATCACTCCAACTCCGGGAGGCTCCACTGTTCAGCGTAATCAATGCATTCAAATAACGAGCCCATTTGAATTCAAATTCAAATTTGAATTTAAGCGCCCAAAATTAAACGCTCATCCACATTCGAAGCTTCTCAATCACCATTTCGATGAGTTGCGCATATGCTGTTCGAGGATTTGTGCAGCTTCATAGAGTTTTAATGGCAGACAATGATTTGAGAACCCTGGTTTTAATGGCGAACATTAATCTGAAAACGCTAAGTATTGAAGATTGTCTGGATTGGTTGTGACGCTGAGGTATTGGAGCACAGCATTTTGTATGAATGAATTAAGCTGTGAATTCTAATATCTGTTGCAGGGTTTAGCTTTCTAAAACTGATATATGTTTGTGTACTGTTGTGCAGGTGTTTAAGAAGAGAAGAGTGGAACGGAGTTGATTATAGCGTTTCAGAATGCCTGGCTGCCCAATTGTTAGTTCTTTTCAGTCATGTTCTACAGCCCCATGTAAGTCTTTTCGTGTAAATCATGTCTGATATATGACACTGATATTACATTTGGCATTTCACACTTTTCTACTGTATTGTTGGGACTGTGCAGATATTGGTGGCCATGATCCAATTCAATTCAGTAGCATGACAGACCTCAAATTTTCAAGGTTTGCTGAATCTGATGATACTTGGGATGTCATAAACAGTGGGATCACCTTCTCTGGTATATGTGGTACACGTACCTGCAAGGCATATAAGAAGAATGTTTGTTGCAAACTTTCTAAAGGAGTTTATGGGAAGTTTGATCTAGCGAAGGAGAGTTGTGATTGTGTGTGCCCATGTTTTGAAAAGCCTGTGAAAATGTTGGATACATGTTGTTTTTATAATTGTAAATGGAAGTACACGGGTATGGTGCAAGAGTCAAGTACTGCAAGTGAATTTGAACTTCCGAACAAATATATCAAGAGAAACGGCAGTGGTCTTGCAAACGCAAGAAATGGGTATTTTGAATATACCGGAGACCTAACAAATTGGAGGTTCCTTGAGTTCAATGTCAAGAAAATTCCAGAGAGCGAGCTCGTTGATTACTAAAATGATATGGTTGCTTTGCACCATCTCTATGCAACTTCTGATTACTGCTCTTTTGGTGGATATGTATATGACAGTGACTTTACCGCGTATATGATGCGCAAGGATTTTGCAGGAATGTTTAATGTTTTGTTGCGTTTTAGAGGGATACGGGCATGTGAAGAAAATGCCCTCTGTTTTGGATGATCCAACAAGTTAAAACCTATGTTTGATAGGAACTCTTTTGGTTACCAAACCTCAGATTTTTGGAGAGCCTAAATTATCCTTAGACTTGTTAGGGCCCCGTCATCTTGGACGGATTTTGCAATTTCACAATGGTTTTTGGTAACAGTTTTATTAATATACTCATTGTACTTCATAATATTCTCATTTTTATTTTCGATGAAGGTGTCGTAATGAATGCAGTATTTGGTCGTGCATTTGCTTCAAGTAAACCACATCCGGTGTACATGAACTATTTTCTGCATTTTTCTTTAGAAAGTATTTTTACTGAGTTATTTTTCTACATAATTACTGGTTTTTCCTCCCATTTAAGGTTGAAGTTAATATTTGTGACCAGGTTTTTTTCGAGCGGAATATATGAATAAGGTTCGTAATATTTTTCAATATTTTTCCAAAATAAAGAATGAGTGAAAAATGTGGTTAGTTGTAGTTACAAGATAATATCTAAAATAAATAATCTTAAAATATAAAAATAAAGATAATACGCTACCCAAAATAAAATAGGAAAATATATTTACAAAGGGATTATAAAGGGATTATTAAAGGGATTATTAATGATCTCTAACAATAACATATATGTTAAATAATATATTGATTTATGAATAAAATAACAAGATATTTAATTTTGGATATTCTTAATTTGTAGGTAGTTTTTGGGCCCATACAAAGGGGTATGAATACCACTTGTCTAAAAAAAGGAAATATATATATATATATTTTACTTACACGGGGTAGATAACCAGCTGCGCCCGCGCCACTTGCATTACACGGGGTCGATAACCACTAGGAGGGAGTTGCCACTTGCATCACTTGCATTACACGGGGTCGATAACCACTAGGAGGGAGTTGCGGCCGCCTCTCTATACAGCTCTAGGGTAAGTCCGGGGTATTTGAACTCATGACCTTCACTATGGAGCCCACCTTTCTAAGGAACTTCCCCACATTGTGATTACCAACTCACCTATCAAAACATTTTACATATATTTTATTGTAAAACAATCATTACAATAATAAATCTACTCACGTTATTGAGAAATATATATATATATATATTATATATATATATATATATTATATATATATATATATTATATATATAATTTTTAATTAAATTGAAAGTTTAAAAATTACATAACTTTTTTGACATAAATTTCTATTTTTTTCCCTCAATATGATGAAAAATATTATGAGAATATTTTATAAAATTAAGTCCTTACCATGTAATTACTAAATATAAATAACTAAATTAAAATCTTCTTATTTCAAAATAAACACAATATACATGAATGTAAGTAACTAATGAAAGCTAGGCTCGATCCATAATAATTATGGATTTACCATAGAGGGATCAAATCTCTATTCACTTAAAAAAAAAATTATTGAATAAGGAGACATTTTTTTGGACTAAAGAAACAACCTAAGCGTTTCAAGAACTTAAAAAGGCTTTGTACGTAATTGTCATCTTAATGATGCCTCACTTGAAAAAATGTATTCATTATGGAGTGTAATGCCTTAGGTCATGACATAATTGTAGTTTTGATATAAGGAGTACCTATTTCCTTTATAAGTTACAAACATAAAGGAAAAAACAACTAAACCCATATGTCAAAAATAAATGTTGGCTGTAAGATAGTGGAATTGATTTCAACCTAGGATGTTTACCTAAGGAGTCAATTGTTTCAGCATCGATGTCAATGAGCTTAGAGGATTTTCTATGATGATCATAGGCTTGTTGATATCTTATTAAGAGATGTTTGCATAGGTTCTATATTTGTTGGATAAAGGATTGAATACAAATGACAAAGTTATGGGTGGAGAGAAGGAGATTTTACCTAAGTTAGAGCAGTTCTCTCTGATGATAACTAGCACAAAGCTATGATTGCAACATCTTTGCTAGGAACCCACAAAGCTATGATTTTATAGTTTATTTTTCTACTAGGTTATTGAGTTTGATGAGAAAACTTCTTGTGTAAGTCAACTGTGTTGCATAGATTCTCCTTAGAGGCGTGAGGAAGGAACTAGTTCCACTGATCAAAATGGAGACAGAGAGAAGATAGATCTACAAGATGCCAAGGTGAACGACAAAGAAAACCCCCAGGTCACCTCAAACACCTGTAGACCGGTCGCTACTGAATGCCCAAAAATAGAGCTCCCAAGTCATCGGATCAATGCTCAAATCGAGTACATGAGAGATCATGCATTGATAAGAAAATTTATAGGTATGTGGCCAACAGAGAAAGCGCTACATGGTTGGATAACAACGAAGTGGAATCTGAAAGGAAACATAACGCTGCAGCTAGTACCTAAAGGGTTCTTCACGACCATCTTTAACTACTTGGAGGACCGAAACAGAGTACTAGATGGCGGCCCCTATTTTTTAAACGCAGCTGGCCTATATTTGAGGGGATGGGTGGATCACTTTAATCCAAACAAAGAAGATCTCAGCTGGGCGCCAGTTTGGATTCGTCTCTACTCACTCCCAATGGAATACTGGGACCAAGAGACATTACAAACCATAGGAAATGGTTTTGGTGAATTTGTCAAAATGGCAGAGGAAACAAAACTCCAAAGACATACCTCGTTCGACCGCATTTGCGTTTATATGCACCTTAGCAAGTCACTTCCGGATGCGGTAAGTATTTTTCATGACGATGTTGAATGGGTTCAGTTAATTGATTATGAACATGTGCCATTCAGATGCAAGAGATGCCATGCACTGGGTCACCTGTTTCGGCACTGTCCTCTAAACCAGAAACCCTCGAATACCACTGCCTCTAAGGAGTAGGATCTAACTGGCTTCACTAAAGTTGCCAATCGTAGGAAAAATCACAAGAAACCTGCTACAATCCCTAAGAAGCCTCAAGCCAGTTCATCAAAACCCTCTACGAGCAACATTTTTGAAGTGCTAGCCCGACAAGAAGTACACAACCCTGAGCCCCTTGTCCCATCTGAGAAGGATCCCATGATGAAAAAACAACTTGCACATTTTGATCCCCAAAAAAATCCCGAAAGAACCATTACCCATAGATCCTTCCTCCACGGCTATGCGCACAGTCCCAACCTGGTACTCGCAAGGAATGGAGGTAGAAAACTCGCAACTTGACCTTTCCAGGGCAACAGAAACAACAGAAGACATAAGTGACACACATCATATGGAAGAAGAACCAGAAAGCATAGACATTGGGGATTTGGACATTCTTGGTCTAGAGCAGGCATGCAAAACAAAAAATTATGATAAAATCCTAGAGAGACAGTTGGAGAATCTGGAAGTAATTCTCTCCAGAGATCAAAGGAAAAAATCCCTAGGTATTCAAACTGGAGGTCTTTGGGATGGGAAAAGCATAATCAAAGATAACAAAAAGAGAGGGAGGAAAACGGATCTTCAATGCACCATCCGCATTGGGGAAATGCTAGTGGAGTCACGCAGGTACTCCAAGCTCACAAAATATTACAACTCTCTCTCAACCCTTACATCATGAAGCTAATCTCATGGAACATCAGGGGGCTCAATAGCCCTGGGAAATGCAGACTGATAAAGAACATGATAAAGCAAGAGAAACCCCAAATTCTTTTTCTGCAGGAAACTAAATGCAACTCCATCTCTCTAGACCGAATTGCTACAAAAGTCTCGTTGGGTAGTATAGTAGTAGTAGTAGATGCTTCTGGCACCTCAGGAGGCTTGGAAATCATCTAGGATGCACGCACCATCGAGCTCAACAACATTCATGCAAACAAGCATTTCCTTCAAGCTACTTTCCAGATTACAGGAACCAGTATACATGGTCACATAACCAATGTATATTTTCCCTAGGAAGCTATGCATAAGGTAGAAATTCTGAATACCATTTCCTCAATCAATACTGATAGGTCTCATCTGCTCTGGATCACTGGGGGCGACTTCAACATGATAACCAAGATGGAAGAAAAGCGAGGAGGAAGGAATAAGTTGGACAAGGAAAGTAACAATCTAAAAGAATACATTCAAAGCAATTGGCTTATTGACATGCCATTTAACAATGGCCTTTTTACCTGGAATAACAAAAGAGCTGGTTCGCACCAAATTGCGTCTCGCCTGGACAGATTCCTAATCTCTGACAATGCAATCCACTTAGGGGGAGACCTTTCAGTTTCAATCCTACCATTGGCAGGCTCATACCATTAGCCAATTTCTCTCCAATGGTCTCGACTAGGCAATGCTACCCGTAGGTCGTTTCACTTCGAGGCTTTTTGGATGACACATCCGGATTTTGTCAATTTGGTAAATTTGGAATTGATCAACTTCTCTTCTCCAAATGGTAAAAGAATGTTCAAATTTCAGCAGAAGCTTAAATACCTCAAGAGTAAAATAAAACAATGGAACCATTCTTTGTTTGGTAACATTTGCCATGCTCATACTACTCTAGATCAAGATATGAAATAGTTGCAGCAACGGATCATCATAGAGGGAAGATTAGAGGAACTTTTGGAATAATAAAAGTCTCTTGAAACTCAGATCTCAGAGAGGGCCAAACAAGAAGAAACGCACCTAGGGTAGAAGGCTTTCCTGAAAGCCTCTAAAAATGCGTTGATTAAGAAAGAGCCTAAGGAGCGCCATCTAGGTGTCCATCTTCCCTATATCCAAGGGACCACGGACAAGATTGCTCGGATCCTTAGGAAGTTTGATATTCCCTCTACCTTCAGGCCCCTCAGAACCATTCGTAATTCCCTGCGGTCGGTAAAGGATCCTGTTAACCCCAAGGACATGAAGGGTGTATATCTAATTCCTTGCTCTTGTGGGACACCCTATATAGGGGAAACAGGGCGCTCCATCCAGCAGAGAATTTGCGAGCATGTAGCAGACTTGAAGCATGGAAGAACAAAGTCCTCAGCCTTAGCAGAGCATGTGGACAAGACGAGCAATCATGTTGCATTGAGGAGGCTAAAGTCATTGCCAGGGTGGATCGGTTCCATCATCGTAAGTTAAGGGAAGCTATTGAAATTGAGCGAAGACCCAACAATCTCAACAGAGATGATGGATGGAAAGTGAGCAGAAGTTGGATCCCTGCTCTGTCATCTTAGGGTTTCTTCCTTCCCCTTTGTGCATCCAGGGTGCTTTCCTCTTGTTAGGGTTTCTTTATCTTCTCGTGTTTATCGTTATTTAAGGCTGGCATTCTGACCTTTTTATTATTTGGTGGTTAATTATTTAATTCATAAGGTCATCATCTTTAGTACTTATAAATTAAGATAATTATGTTATTTTTATCTACAGGGGTGATTGCTTCATCTTACCTCAGAAGTATGTATGGCTTTTCTAAATAATTGTCTATCTCAATTTATTATGATTATAATAGTGCACTCACAGATTTATAGTATATACGTAGATATTATCTCAATAAAGAAAGTAAATTATTTAATAAACATGCTCATTTACTTTTCAAACTAACCTAGTAATATTAGTTTTATTAATTAGTAAATTTAATGATTTCATAAACTAAATATTACTTCAATAGTAATTAATATAATTTTTTAAGCAAAATAACATACCTTTAATAAACAATTCATATATAGTTAGTTAATAATTTAATAGCTTATTACCATTAGCATTATATATTTAGTCATTTATTCTTATTTAATCCTAACATAAGAATAGATTTTATTTATGTAACCCTAGTTATTTCTTTAAAAGAATTCATTCACGCAAATAATAATTCTCAATAACCATTAGTTTTATTCTAACGTTATTTATTTAAATAAATTACTTATGATACTATTCATAGTACCTAATTTTGTTTAATCCTAGAAACAAAATAATATATTATTAATCTTAATATTATAAAAATAATAACAATATTAAATTTATTAATATAACTTTAGCTTGGGTCCTAGAGTCAAAAAATAGCCGTTATGTGGTCCTAGAGTCAAAAATAGCCGTTTGTAGTCGTTGGAGTCTCTCCTCAGTCTATTTAACTTGCTAAGCCAAATCTGTCTCTTCAACTTGTCCTGACGATGAACCACACTAGTTGGTTCGAAACGCGTCGACAAATGTCTTTTTCATGTGATTTACGCTGAAGCTCTTCTTATAAATATGACAGATCACAGAAGCCTCAATTCCACAACCATTATGTCATTTGGAAGATTGGATGTGACCCAAATTTTAGTGGTTCCATGTTCTTTATTGTTTTTGAGAATTTATTTTTAATGAGTTGAATGTCTAGTTCAAAGTCAAAGGCGCTCTTGTTAGTATCTATTCTACCAAATTCGCTGAAGAATTACAGCTACAAACACAAGCACAATAAATAGAACCATAAAACAACCACAATAAACTATCTGCTTGTGTCAGCACACCAGTCCATGGACTAAAATATGTTATCATGGTACTTGAACCTTGGTGAGGGGAATATCAACCCCCCTTCTTTACCAACCAACCAAACCCCCATTGGGAGTACCTTTTTTTTTGGTCAAGTAAGAGTGGATCCTTCAATTTACTGAACAAAGATTACATATGGTACATGTCTTTACAAGTGTAAAGACCAACAAAAGATAGGCTGGTGTAAGATGAAACATACAACTAGGACATTTGAACCCATAACCTTACAATCAAACCCACCAAAGCCCCCTGGGAAAAACCTAAAAGAAAAAATTCCTAAAATCTCCGCAATTCTTCTCCTTCCAATCTTAACACTCAAACTCCCCAAAACTTAATCCTCAAACCCCACTGTCAATCAAACTTTCCATCGGACAGTTGAAAATTTCTCCAATCTGCCAAGATCCACCATCAATCTTTCCTTCAATTGAATGGTAGATAATCACTCTGATCACCCAAGTTGCATAGTGATTTTTCACCATTAATCAAAACCCATGTGATCAAATGGTCCAGAAGTCATTGTTGCAAAAACTTACATGGTAATTACCCACTTTAATGGACCCGATACAGAATAAAACCATGGTCTAAAAAGATATTAGGTTCACTCAACCCCTTAACTTTAGATCAATTTGAAGCCCGATATCCATTCGATATCGAAGGCCAACAAAGTATATGGTTTGCAACCCATCAATAAGCACACTGTTTAACCCAACCTCCACTCCCACCAAGCATGTTGTTTATGCTATGGCATAAGCATTGACTGTGGGACCGAACGGTTGAAAATTTCTCCAATCTACCGAGATCCACTGTCAATATTTCCTTCAATCATATGGTAGCTAATCACTCTGATCAACTGAGGTGCATGGTGATTCTGCACCATTGATCAAAACCCATTTGATTAGATGGTCCACAAGTCATCACAACAGAAACTTACATGGTATTTACCCACTTTGATGGACCCAATATAGATTAAAACCTTGGTCTAAAAGATATCGGGTCCGCTCAACCTCTTAAATTCTGATCAATTTGAAGCCCGATATCCATTCAATATCAAAGGCCAATAGAGTATATGGTTTGTGGCCCATCAAAAATCACACTGTTTATCCCATTGCCACTCCCTCCAAGCACGCTGTTTATGATACGACGTAAGCATTTACTGTGGGATCTACGGTTAGGAATCGCTTCGACCCTTCAATCAGGCTCAAGACTTCTGCTCTTTCCCACTCCCACTAGTTTTCCTCTTGCTCATTATTCATGATCTGGAAGCACTCTATATCTTTGGCTACCTGTCTATGACAATCTTCCCGCAATTTACTAGAGGGTATAGACTCCCAGTCATACAAGATATAACTCTCCTTGCATATCATGCTTTCATTCACCAGACGACTAGCTAACATATTCACTTTTCTTCGCACATGAACAAAATTTATTGTTCTCAAAGTTCGAAAGTGGGAGTGAATTCACTGAAAGAACTGCGAGAGCCTCCAATGTTTCGACACTTTTCTAGGTGTTGTTCCATTGCACATTTTCTTGGCCGCATTAATGAATAATTATGAGTCAGCTTCTATGATGGTGTTGTGTAAATTTAACTCAATTAGGATTTCCAGGCACTATTCTAAGGCCATGAGCTCCACCATGTTATTAGTGGCAGTCACCAAATGACTGTGGAAGATATCCTTTATGCTCCATTGATCATCTCTTATGACACCTCCAAATCCAGACATCCCTGGGTTGCCCTTAGAGGCCCCATCTATATTTATTTTCAAAAAACCATGAGGAGGAGGCTACCAACTATCTTTACCAATAGTAGTTTTGCTCACACCCTTAACAGGGCCAAGGGGAACTAAAGAATAGAGAGCCAATTTCCTCAGAATGCGAGCCTCCTAGGCTGAAGGGTGTTCCTCAAGCATTTTCCACATAAGGGTTTCAACTGTATCTTTGATCTGTCGTAGAATTTGGCCAATGATATTCTGGGTCGAGCCAGTTTTGTTCCTAAAAATCCCGCCATTTCATTCTTTTTAGATATCCCAGATAATAAAGCCTAGAACTAGAGTCCAAGCATTGTTAATGATTTCGTTACCTGAGAAGTCTTTCCTCCAATTCTTCAATGTGTTGGTGATACTGAGTCTGTCTCTGTCAGTTTGCCTAAAGACTAAGGCTGCCCAATCCCATAAGGTAGAGGTGAAGGGGCAATGGTTTAGTAAAAGCTCCATTGTTTCTTCCTTAATCCACATAGATGGCATTTGGATGGGCCAACAAATCCCCTTTTCAAAAGATTCTCCCAAGTGAGAATCTTCTTTTGGTGAACTAACCATATACATAACTTTACTTTCATCCATTGCGGGTTCCTCCAAAGGTTATTCCAAACCTAGTCAGGGTTTGGATAATCAAAACCTAGGGCCATGCATTTAGCTTCTTTGAGGTTAAAGGTGCCTTCAGTGTTTCGGTCCCATCTCAGTTGGTTAGACGAGGAAGACACTAAAATATTCCTTTTCTCCAAGTCTAGAGCCAGGGAATCTACCTGTGCTTTCAAAGGACTCTCTTCATTGTAACCAAGATTTTTCCACATTCACCGTTTTCCATTATCCCTTACCCGATCCCAGAAGTCACTTACCATGAGTAGACCTTTGTTATCAGTGTCATTTTTGAGAGCGGTTAGTTCTTCTTTAAACAAATTTGGTTCCTACTGCTAGTTATCCTCCCAAAACCGTGTAAGGTTCCCAACTCTGATCTCCCAGAAACTATGTTGCTGGACAATGCCTCTATTCTGCCAAGCAAGGTTCCAAATGTGGGAGCCCTTGATGAGCCTTGAAATTATAATATGATCCCTCTCCTGCCAATTTTTTGCATATTTCTGCTTCCAAATCTTTGCCCAAGGGGTTGTCGATTCCTTTAGCCACCTCCACCAAAGTTTTTCTCCTAAAACTCTGCTGAGGATGAAGCCCCAAACCTCCATGGGCCTTAAGTTTGCAGAGCTTGTCCCAAGCTACCAACACCTGCTTATTTTTCTCTTCCCCTTTACCCCAAAGAAATTATCATTGAATACTCCTAATTTGCTGTATAACACCTTTGGGAGCAGGGAGGGCTAAAAACATGAAAATGGGTATAGCCTGTAGAATAGTCTTTGTAAGCACAAGATGCCCCTCCAAGTTCAAAGACCTATAGGTCCATTTCTTGACTTTATCCTGAAGTTTATTGGTGACTGGTTCCCACACTCCCTTACTCAGAGGTTTGTTAATAAGAGGCATTCCAAGGTATTTGGAAGGTGACTGAGCCCTTTGAAACCATAGAATTTTGGTGAGGTTCCTCTGAATAGCAATGTCAATATCGAAAAAAAAAACTTTTGATTTGTCAAGGCTTACCTTTGTACCAACTACCAAAGCAAAGTTGTTTAGGATTTGTTTGAATGCTCTGGCTTCTTTGACAGTAGGAATGCCCTGCAGCATTGTATCTTCCAAAAATTGTTGGTGAGTAGAGGCATCCCCATATGGTGTAAGTTTAAGAGCCTAGATTCTTCCTTCACCATTTTCTATTTTGATCGCTCTACCTAGTCCTTCCATCATGAGAACAAATAGGAAGGGGGAGAGTGGATCCCCTTGTCTGAGACCCCTAGAAGGTATAAAGGTTCTAGAGGGAGATCCATTAAGAAGAATTAAGAAACTAACCGAGGATACAAGGGCCATAACCCATCTTATCTAGTTGTGGTTGAATCCATAAGCTCTTAGCACCTCCTTGATGTATGCCCAACTTACATACCAACTTTCTTCTTGCTCTTAAGAGAGTGTACCACCTCATGTGCTTGTATGATGTTGTTGAGAATCTGTCTTCCTTCCACAAAACCAGTTTGATCCTCTGAAACAAGGGCAGGAAGAAGAGGCTTTAGACTGTTAGCAATCACTTTGGAGATAATTTTGTACACCACATTACATAAAGCTATGGGTCTGAATCTATCCGGTGTCATATCTTTTTCCTGCTTTGGAATCAAAGCTATGAAAGAGGCATTAAGGGATTTCAAAATAGTCTTGGATATTTTAGAGTCTTCCACAACCTCAAGGATATCTTGTTTGACTATTTTCCAACAAGCTTTGAAGAAATCCACATTGAAACCATCACGACCAGGAGATTTCCTATTTTCCATCGCATTGATAACCTCACTAACCTCTTCTTCAGACAATGGCCTGTTAAGATTGTGGTTGTCTTCCATGGTTACAAGCTTAGGAATGAACTTTATGAATTTGATAATGAACCGAGATTTGTCTACCAGAGGCTCCTTTGCTATGCTATGGAAGTGATGAACTAGGACAAATTCTATTTCTATGTGTGAGACAAGTTCTTTCCCTTGAGAATATTTGAGTTTGGAATTTGTGTTATGAGATCTGTGATCCAAAGTTGATCTATGAAATTTTTTTATGTTTCTTTCTCCTTCTCTAATCCACTGCATCCTCTATTTCTATCTCCATAACATCTCCTCTTGCAAGCATCGATCCTCTTATTCGTTCTGAAGAGAATCAGTCTAAATTTTCCTTTCCTTGATAAAACCCTCTAAGATGTTGATCTGATTAATCTCTTGGATTTTCTTCTCAAATTCCTTTTTGGCTTTAAAAATATTGCCAAACTCTTGTTTATTCAATATTTAAGCCTAGATTTGACATGCTTGAGTCTTTGCTGTAGTATGAACATTTTAGTGCTTTGAATGGTCCTATCTTTCGTCCACCATTTGTCAATATTGCTAGTGAAGTCAGGGTAAGAGAGCCAGATGTTTTCAAACCTAAAGGGTTTGTTCCTTGGTGTACCCATAAAAGTAGCTTCCATCTGGACAGACCAGTGGTCCGAGCCTCCAAAGGGAAGGATTAAAGCTGACATATCAAGGCCTTTGATAAGGAGTTCCTCTGAGATTATGAATCTGTCTAATTTAGAAGGAACTTGAGAAGCTCCTCCTCTCTTATTATTCCAAGTAAAAATGCCATTTGTTGTTTCTATGTCCACTAGCCCCACGTTATTCATGAAGTTTTGGAAGGCAATGGAGTCCTTGCCTAGTTTTCTTATACCTCCTTTTCTTCTGTAAGGGATCTGATCATATTGAAATCCCCTGCTAGAATCTAGGGAATATCAGGATGTCTCTCCCTCAGTTCCTCAAGGTATGTGAGAAGCTTTAGTTTGTCTTCTAGTTTTTGAGGGACATAGACATTAGTGATCACGTATATCTCCTTATCCCCCAAAGGTTGAATCACCATTGATAGATAATTCCTAGAAGCTTCAACATCCAGGATTCTGAGTTTTTGAGGATCCCATAGACTGAGAATCCCCCTTGACGAGTTATTTGCTTTTACCTTTAGATACTCATACTTGATTAACCATTTTTTGTGTATCTCTCTAATATTGTCCATCGAACATTTTGTTTCCTAAATAAAAATCATATCTGATTTTTCTTCTTTAATTCGACTACTAAGATTTCTTTTTTTCCTTTTACTTCCTAGACCCCTAATGTTCCAAGTTGTAATCTTCATTAACAAATTTTTGTAAAGGATTAAATGATAAGATCCTTCATCTTACCTGAGTTAATCATAATTTTTCCACATTTAGACACCATCTCATTCTGTTTTTCCTTCCTCTTTTCCTACTCGGGTTCTTTGAAGAAAGCATTCATGTATCCTCTATTGTTTTCACTCCCCTATTCTCCCAGGTGTCATGGTTTCTTTTGACTCTAGAGAACTTTGTTTGTGATCTCCAGAGGAAGAGCTATTGAACCCTTTCAAACTCCGCTTTTGGCAGAGAGTTAACACCTTTGGTGATTCCCTACTCCAGAAAAGTTTCTAGATCTAAATTCTCCCTCTCTAGAATCTCTTGCAGTTCATAGTCTTCTGATCTGCCTCACTTGGATCCATCTCATGGTCCCTGCTAAGCTTCATCATATTTGGCAAATCATCCATTTGTTTTTTGTTTTTTGGTATCTCCTCCATGTTAGCATCCCCTTCCTTTTTATTGTGAATATTCTTTGATTCCTGGTTTGTCCCATTTTTTTCGACTTCTTCTTCTAAGATCTTGAAACTATTGTGGTTCAAATTTCTATCTTTAGTACTTTTCTTTTGGTACCTCTTGCCTCCTTTCCCTTTTCCCCCTACCTCGGTAAAGCCTTTGGGATCCTTGCCTGTAGTGGATTTTGTGTTGCTCTCCAGCTTGTTCAAAGGGTAGTCCCTGTATAGGTGCCCGTTTTCATCGCACTTACGCAATCTGAATGGGATGTGTTCATAGACTACCATTTGCACCCATTCCTCATCATACACTTCCAAAATGATTGCATCCGGAAGTGCCCCATATAAATCCATTTCCACACATATCTGGGCAAAGGAAGTGTATTTGCCTCCTAGAGTAGTATCTGAGATTTTTATAAAATGCCCTAGCTTGTTACCGATAGCCTTTAGAGATTCCAGCAGCCAATAATCTAAAGGAAGGGAGTAGAGTCTTATTCATACCGGTAATCAAGTGAAATTCTCTCATTCTGGGACAAAGTTCATTACCCATGGTCTCATGTAAAGGCTTGCATATGCATAAAAATAGGGTCCTCCTTCGAACACTCTGTCTTTCTCCTCTAGGCTTGTGAACACCGTCGTGAAGAAACCCTTGTACCGAAGGTGAAGGTCAATTTTTCCCTTTGGTTTCTAGTGGTTCCTTATCCATGTTTGTAAAGCCTTCTCTGTCAGCCAGATCTCCATGGATTTAAAAATAACAACATATTCTGCCATGTGTTTTATGTGCACCTACAACACTAGTCACTTAAAATGACTCGAGGAATAGTGGTCGCCTTGGGTTTACATGCCCCTAATGTTTTCATGGGAGAAACTTTCTGACTACTACCCTTTGTCCTCTTATCCTTACTATGTTCCTCATGGTTCTCTTCCTATTCTTGAGGTCCGATGGTTTCTGATTTTTCATTATTCTTAATATCTGTTGCCAGCTCTGTTGGTTTCTTGAAGCGATGGGAACCAGCTCCCTTGCTTTTGTCTGCATCTACTTGACTGCAAAAAGGATTAGAAATCCCTCGTCCTCGCCCTGCCAAGGTAACCATCTACACAAACCCTAGAGCAAAACCCTAGATCAGAACAGTATCCCGCTCCAACAAGTTTAACTAAGTGACATCTTCGACTTTTCTCCACATTTCACATTCTTACCATCCCATTGAAAATACTTTATTATTGTATCATGTTTTCTAATAATTTATTATAAGTAGCATTTCCTCCAAAAAATAATATAATTTCTCCTTTAGATATGATAAATAGTTCTCAATCCAACCATGTACCATAAATGAATGTAGTTTACTTGCTTTAAGAAAGAGAAGCACACATCCATTTTTATTTGAATTTAAAAACACCAAGAAATAGCTTGGATCAAATTCTTGATAGTTAAAGTATCCAAGTACATACCCAATTGTTCCCATAACTGTTGTTGAGATGTGTCCACTCATTTCCTCAAAGGTCGATTTTTCTAGTCTGAAATTAGAAACTTTAGGGGTAAAATTTTCCTCCAACAAAATATTGCTTGCCTTAAAATCACGATGTATAACACAAGGATTGGAATCCTCATGGAGATAAGCAAGCCCTCTAGCTACACCAAGTGCAATTTTTATATGTGCAAAGTAGAGCTATTTGTTTATCCGCCCCTAAAATATTGAACCACAAGTTAGCTAGAAAAGTTATATAGAAATATGTTGAAGAGAAACAATTGGTATATAATTAACACAAGAACTAATAACAAATACATGACAAAAGATATGATAGTGGAACTTGAAAATTTTCTCTTAAACATGGAATATTTACAAATTTGACTAATCTATAAAGAAATAGTTCCTCAGAAAACACCATACCATGGAGATGAGATTCCACACTTCCATTAGGAATAATCTCATATACCAAGGAACAATTATGCTCTTCAGTACAAATACCAATCAACTTAACTAAGCTTTGATGATGCAAGTGACTTAGCATCTCAACTTCTGCGATAAACTTACAATCTCCTTGTTGTTCATCTCTGCTAAGAACCTTCACAACTTTTGTCCCATCTCCCAAAAAACCATGATAAACACATGCAAATCCCCCCTCTCCAAGTATGTTTTGAGGATTGAATCTATCTGTAGCCCTTTCATGCTCAGCTATTGTGAGTGTTTTTGCAAATCCTATATATGGAGTCATGCTGGAAGCAAATGACATTGATGTTGAGCTTGCCATGCTGCCTGATAGGATAGAACCACCACCTACCCCTTCCCACAAAAGAACAAAATCATGAGAAACATGTGATCCATTATATAAAGATAACAATTTCCCACATCTTATTTCAATGGTTCTCAGAAGCAAATATTGATGAAAAGCCTTCCCATTCCCTTTTAGCAACAACTGAGAACAAAGTTTGATCAAAATATATACCTCATATTTTGACAGATGATCCAATCATGGGCTCAACAACAACTGAGTTTAGCATGCTCCTGTTCTTGCATTTCAAAACATTTATCCAAACTGCTCCAACACAGATAACTGCACCAATAGCTGATGACAAGGAAACAACCACAATGATCCCAACTCCCATTTTCTTGCCCCGCTTATTGATATCAACTCCGAGAGGCTCATGTTTGCCAGGGCCATTGCTGTTTGTAGGCTTACCATCAATGTTTTCATTTGAAAATGCAGAAGGCAGTGGTGGGGAAAGCCCTAAAGATTAAAATAACTATAAACAAAAATCCCATCATAAAGAATTTATGTGTTGATATGAAAATAAAGTTTGCAACAATCAACATCATCTTTCCAAATTCTGGAAAAGGGTCATGTACCTCGGTAATAGATAAAGATTACCCAATAATCACCAAAAAGGGTCTCATTAATGATAACAATCTTTTGCCAAAATCTCTCAAAATCAAGAAAGCAGTTGTATTGCCAATTTTTTCTCAAGTGGCACCAAATCAAACATCACAATAGTATTTTCTTGATCTTGGATATCTGCAATTTTTCCCATTATCCTCACTTAGCTCTGTTTCAAGAATATTCCTGCAGCCAACTCTAAAACCAATGGGAAAAAAGCATAGAGTGCTATGCCAAGCTCAAGCTCCAGTTGCATAGGATATACACAGCCACATGGTACACCAGGAGGAGTAGAAGTCAATTTTTGAGTGAAAGATATTGAAGTGAAATATGTACAAAGAATTCATAAAATTAGTAACACATGTGACATAATGTATTTTAGACGCAAAATAATTTTATTTTCAAATTTAAGAGGATGATAATTACAGAGAAACTTAACCCATGATAACAGAATGAATGTTGGAAGAAAAATGATACATGATATCTACTTTCGATACGTTGAGCTGGTATAGGAGGAGGAAATACCAATGGTGGTAGCACCAGAGGTAGCCCTCATGTTTGGGGGAGGAGAAGAGGGTCCTAAAAATGCAATAAATAGATCATCTTTAGTGAATTTTGCTACTATTGCACTTAAAGAAAACATCTCAAAGATACGAGGAAAAAAGGAAGCATACCTTTTGCATGTCGATGATTTTTAAGAGAAGGAAACCTAAATGATGGTGAGACTGATGGAGGTCTCAAGTTTTGTAAGGGTGATGGAAGGGGAGATTTAGCCGGTGAATAATATTCTCCACCAAAAGCCTTCTAGGGAAGTTCAAAATTGCTCCTTTTATCTTAATCTTCTCTATGGTTTGCCAGATTTCATTGTCATCACAGAAGTTTGTGTCAATATCCCCTTGTGGATTAGGCTCCTTGTTTACAAGAAAAGGATATCCCTAATGGTACACTACAAAATACACCTCTTGCATTTATTCTATTTGATAGGGATTGCGATTGACCATTGATTTGTTTGTTACTCTAGATTGTGTTTTCCTTTTTAGTCATGTCACAATGTCAATACACAGTTCTTCATCCTCAAATCTCTCCTTGCATAGAATGGAAAGTATATTGAGGCAGTATTTTTTTTCTTCTCAGTTCTTTATTGCCATTGATGATTGATCCGTTTGCAACTCTAGATTGTGTTTTCCTTTCTAAGCATGTCAGCGTGTTACTACATAGTTGTTCGTTCTCAACTCTCTCCTAACATTTAATGGGAAGTTGCTTGAGATAATATTTCTTTATCTTCTTGGTTCTTTATTGTTGTTTCCCCCTTTGAAAGATATACCTTTCAATTCTTGTTTGAATTGCTAGATTTTGGACCATGTTAAGTTGTTTCTGTACTTGCAAAAAAATAACCCTAAACCTAGGTAGCTTAAACCTCAAAAGCTTCAATCAGAATTGAAATGTTTTATTATGTTAATATACAAATACAAACTACTGGAAATTACAAACAACAAATACATAGATTTGAACTTTCAATATTGCATCTATCTTTTATTTAGTTGAGAGGAAAAATTACACTACTGTAGCTCAAGACTTAAACACGTCAACCAACATAGTGGTGCACCCTAGGTTTATTTTAAAGAACAAGAGACTTAGATAATATAGCAATGTATATGGTCCCATGCATGAAAAACCCAAGGTTACTTAGTCAAACGAACCCTAATCTACTTTAGCCACCGTGCCCTCCTCCATGGATAAAAGTGCAAGAGATAGTGTGTACCAATGTAGGATAAATGTCAAGTGTTTGTGTACACACTTATCCTTGGGATATTTTCTCTCATCAACTCATGCAAGGGCCCTTGTAGTCCTAGGCATTTGCACCCTCTAACAATAGATAATGCATGCAAACTTTGATATAACAATGCTATGGTGGATTAATAGACTAAAACATTATCTATAAGATATTGGCACATGCATGATGGAGGCATGCATGCATCCTTACTGTCTTTATCCTATATCAACCCTAGTGCTTCTCCCAGGAACACTAGTGTTGTGCTCTAAAATGGGAATTTTATATGGTAGTGCACATAGCATGCTATGTTTTTTGCTACACTTGTTTCTTAGGATTTGAAATCCCTGAAATGTTTCTTCTATATGTTTTGGAATTCATTATTGAATCCTATTAGATGAAGAATTGTTTACACCTACCAATCTAATCCTCAATATGTCTCTTATTTTAAACTGTGATACTAGGCAGTCAAGACAATTGCAAGAGTAGTACCGGTCTATGAAAATGGGGAAGCAGATGGGAGAATTGTTGTTCAAATTTTCACCATTTGGTGTCCTCTATTCTAAACTTGTCTCACAATAATTTTTAGTTGTATTCACATATATCTTCAACCTGCCTGTAGGATACCATGCATTAAAACATAAAATCTATGTAAATAACATGATACATTGAGGATTTCATGACACACCAAGTGGTTCCATCCATTCATGTTCCATTATGGTTGGACATGGCTTGCATATAGAGAAAATATTAACATCTGATTGCTAAACTTTTTGGGATTGCACCCATCATCAATTCCATTGTTGTTGCTCTCTACTTTTCTCCCCATTGGTGTGTGAATTGCATTCAAAATCTAATGAGATATCATTGCAACTACTCTGCATCACAACCAACAAAATATCGTTTGTTGATTGTTGTTTGGTATCTTTACATAACCAGGATCTTTAATGCATTCTTACAGTTCTGTAAGTGCATGGTAGCACATCACATATAGTTTACAAATTCTCCATGTTGTTAGGTTTACGTAGCCCAACAATATATTCCTTTATTTGAGTATCTCACATGGAGATAGATAGCCTGATTATGCACAAATTTCAAAGGGATATCATCATAGAACCATCTTTCTGTTCTTCTAGGAATATCATCTCTCATTCATTATTTACTACCACAACCTTCATCCTCATCTTCTCACTTTATTTCTCTATTCTTAGCCTAGGGCTAGTGAGAAATGGTTGTTGATGTTGTTTTCATCACATTCTTGTACCTTAATTTCAACTGACCAAGGAGTAGTGCTACACTCACACTCTTGTATCTCACAAGATCCTCTACCTTGATCTAAGAGTAATAGGCTCAAGCAAGGTTATTATCATCATTACAATTGTCCTTTGTTATATTAAATGGGATGAGCACTGCTACCACAATTGTTAACTTGGTGTTCACCACAAAAATCAATCTGGCAATGTTCACTCTCAAATGCAAGGTGACTTTGACCACAAGATGAGTGGGATTGTTAATAACATCTAGCACTTGAGGATCGGTGGAATCTCGATCAGAAAGAAGACATCAATGATGAAAGCTAGCTTTAATTAGAGTTTGATTAAACTTGTTGGTTTCTATGGTTAAACACCCATGTTACAATTTTTATTTTGTTGCTAGTCAAATTTTATTTAAAAAATATTTTAATTGATTTTTAAAACATTTCTAAAAAGTTGTGATTGAAGTCTCATTTACTAAGGTTTTCTGGGTGTTAGAAACCTCCCAAGTAACACAAGATTTTGAAAAAATGATTTGTTGTTTGTTAATTCTATGTGCCATCTTTACAAATGAAGTATATATATTGTTTGTTTGTTATGTGTAGCATATTATGTTGAGGATGAACTCCTCACATGTTCCACCTGGGTTTGGTAATGGTTCCAGTGTACTAGCTAGTCTTGGCTTGCACCAATCTATCAATCCGTATAAGTAAGTTCCAAATGGAACCAATTACCCAAATTCTAATGTCAAATCGACTCCAAGGATGCAAGAAAATATTGAACTTCCTAATTCCACAGTAGTTGAGGCCTATCGAAGGCAGCATGAGGTTTCAACCTAGGTATCCTTTTCATTTATAAGATGATTTCACAGCTCTCAAAGTTGTTCATGTTTCAAGATATCTACTTTTGTACATTTTTGGGGAGGAAGCTTTGAATACTTTTATCAAACAGAATACATGATTTTGTTCTTGTAAGAATTTCCAACGTTTTGGGTGATGATTTGGATATTTTCTCAAAGAATTTCTTACTACTTGAGTCCATTTTCACATTCAATTTTCATATTCTCTTCCATATTTTCTAAAATTGTTGTGGTTGTAATAATAGTGGGAATGTAGACTAGATTGTTAGAGGAGGGTTTGTCACTATGTATGGTATTTTTACATTGCTATATGGATTTTTCTTAAAAACATTTATCATCTGACTTTTTAGAAATGGGTAGGTTGTGCTCAGGGCGATAATTTTCCTACTCCTTTTATGACATTTAACCAAACTGGATCTCCATAAAAGATTCTTCGAGAGGTAAGATTGTCTACTTTATCATGCTTTCGACTGTATCTGAGAAATTTGTAGGTGAATTGTGTCTCTTCTCTCCTATAGTCGAGTTACACTATTATTTATCTTGGTTTCTACAATTATTATTAGCAGCTCTATTTTTATGTGATTGACATCCTAGTTACTTGTTAACTGGGATAACAAGTTACAATCCACGATGTGTTTAGTGCCAAAATTACTTGTTTGTTATCAATTGTACTTGTTACAGGTACAGTATTTTCTCTAGAGAGGAGCATATATTGTAGGTTGTACTAATATACAACACAAATACTTCTCCTTTCTCTCTTGCTTGGCCTTCATGTAGTTGGTGCCTGTTTGCTGGGGAATCATTGTTTGAGGGTGGCTTTCAAGTCACAGATCGGGTTCATGACTACCAATGTTTTTGGGCCAGCCGTATATCTTGTGAAGAATCCCAATGCTTTTGTCACAGGTTGCTTCAACAAGCAACTATGTTCATTGGAAATGCTTCTTCTTTGTTACTGATATGTTCAATTTTGTGATGTTTTTGGATAGACAAATTGATGGAATTGCATTTAAGTTATGCTGCATATTTGTGATACAAAATTTCTGATACTGTTTCAAATGTTAGATTTTGAGCTACAAAATGCAAGATTCACATCCGCTCCCTCTAATATAGACACAATCACGACCTATTGCTATGATAAATTAGGTCATAGTAGCCATTGCCAAAACAGGTCCTGGGAAAACATTAGGTTATATTTTACTTGCATTTATTCATCTTCGACGCCATTGTAACAAAATTCTGATGGGCCATGGTACTTGTTTTGGCACCAACATGAGAGCTTGAAACTCAAATACAAGAGGAAGGGATGCCATTGTGATGCTAGCCAAAAAGTTGGCAAGCTTTTTAAACTGCTAACATTCAATCATTTATACATATTTACCTTCCTTGATATTCCACTTTGCACTTTTTTCCCTCCATTACACTCAAAATGGGTGTTTTCACATCTCACAAAAATATGCTCTTCCAATCATTCCCAATGCAACCACATTGTTGTAGTTTTGTTCCTTTTCCGCAGTGCCTTTATCTACAAGATCACCTTATGGGCACATCATGAAGTACATGTCTTCATACAAACCAACGTATTCCAGTTTGAAACAAGTCAATAAAATATTAATTCATCTAACCTCAGAAATCCTTATATCCACAGGTAATTCCCATACCATACCCATTTCCAAAAAATAATTATGCCCTCTCCTTTGGAACTCAATGCGACCCTTGCACAATTCACAAATAATGAGGTTCTAAGTCTTTTCACACATTTTTTATTTTAGAATTCCAACAACAATTGGAGTTATCAAAACCATCAATGAAATGTCTAATGAGAAGACAAGACACCACACTTTCTAGAAAATCAATTAATATTGGAATTGTAAAATGCCAACACATTCCTATACATATTTTGCAATGGATCTCAACCCATTCAACGCATTTTCAACATCAATCTCCTTCTTGGAATTAAATTATATACAAGACGATTTTCCCTCCAACACACATCTATTGGATGACTGTTTTTGAATATCCGTTTTTATGATCAACAAAAATTGGAAGCAAAATATCTTCAATGGTTGAACTACAGCTTCTCCAACACAGCTCATAGGGACATTATACTTCATGACATTCAAGTTCTATACTTATAACTTTATTGCAAAGATCACAAATCGACTATCCTCTCTCAGTCCATCTCACATTTCCAAGACACATTTGTCTAACTGGAACACTAGGCATCTTATGAAGGTTTTCCTCTCAAGCTTCTAATGTATAGGTTTCTATTTCTATATGCTAGTATTTCATCTCATAATTCCTAGCTATGAGATCATGCTCTTCTCCAGATTAAGTCTTCCCTTCAGGCTCTTGTGCCCATTTCATGTACACAAAGATTTCAATTGATTCACAATGGTTATGATATTCACTTAATCCCTTTGATTACCTTTTTCTTTGCGATACCACCACCATAAATTTATGAGTTCTACTCTAATTATACCAGGATAATTCTATATAGAGAAACCCCTTCTTGAATTCCCAAATGAATTCGTCTGCTATCTCTATTTGTAATAGAGATTCCTCATGCCTGCAACTTACTATGGTTCTTACTGTGAACTACAAGATGGGAATCATAACCCATTTCTACTTGAATATCATTCCTGTAGATGAAGATATAGACAAACTAAAGGTAGAGCCTTATACAAAATCCCAACATTTGCTAAGATAGAGAACAACTTAGATGTCAGAAATAACTGGCTTATTTCTTTGTATCATGATTAGCAATCATGATTTCTTGGTTGGTGGATTTTCCATATACTACTCACTATGCTCTTTCTATTATGTGGGGGGTTATCATGGCCTTCCTTGGTCTCATTAATCTGGTTTATCAGGGGTTGGTTCAACTCCTTAATAGCTCAATTTCTCCTTTGTTGCAACTATCCATTTTTTCTACTACTCACCTTGTGAATCGAGGTTGATGTTCTACACTATTTCTACTTCCCTCACCTTCTCCTTCACACACCCCATTGACCTGGATAACATTATATTAGTTTCCTCCAATTTTCCAGTCTTCTATTTTCATTATGAGATGTCAAATTGCACGTACCCAACTTCTCTGTCTTTATTTGAGAAATTGGGGTAGTTGTTTCTCATTGTAGGGTACTCAGGAGACTCCAATATAGTCTTGAGGCTAATAATATTTGAGGATGTTTATATTGACCTTTCTACCTCAGTGAGTTTCTTGCTTGGAAATATGAAGGATCTCACCAAAGGATATGAAGTGATTTACTTCTTTCATATTACTATCTATCTTATCTTTTTCAGTCTATTCCTTTTTCTTTAGGGCATGTGTCGAGCATGTGTTTGGTAGGTGTCCTGTGAAGAGGACATGTGCCAAACGTGTCAAACATGTATCCTCACATATTGGTGTCTAACACTAGGATACAGGACATGATGCATGTTTGGAGGTGTCCTATTACTTAGTCACTAAGTAAAAAACACAACTTTATTTTTCAAAGTGCATTTGGCCTCCTTCTAGCTTGAGCACTCCTCGATAAAGTCATTTATTGCTTCCATGATAACCATAATGCTGGTGAAGAGGGTTTTCACCATGTCAAGTGGTTTTCAGGCTCATGTCAACAAGGATGTTCTCTAATTCTATTTTTCATAAGCTTCAAACGATAACAGGTGGATTTGGAAGTAGTGTTTTCTCATGGCACTCCTTTATTGAACTTAACTTCAAAAGTTCAATTTTTTTTGTCTCACAATCACTTCAATGCTTGAGTGATCATGGTTCTCCTTCACCATTTCTTCAAGTTCTATTAAACACTTTTGATTACACTCTTCATAGGTTGTAGAAGCTTTTTTCAGGGGCTCCTTCCAGGTAGGTTTCCCATAAATCCAAAAATTCATCAATGAGGGGGAATAATATATTGATATTCAATGGATCTCCTTTTTCCACTAG
Source organism: Pinus taeda (assembly GCA_000404065.3). NCBI lineage: Eukaryota > Viridiplantae > Streptophyta > Pinopsida > Pinales > Pinaceae > Pinus > Pinus taeda. The sequence continues at coordinate 189,554 of APFE030754120.1, forward strand.
GATTTTGTGGTTGAATGGAACAACATAAAATGGTTGTAGATCTTTTAATATTTCTTAGAATAAATGTGATGAACCCAAATTAGAAATGACATTAATGCTTTGCTTCAAATGGCATTGGAGTGACCTCAATTTGGTTCACAAGTAGAGAGAAAATCAAGCCATGAGAAAAGCTTCCAGTTTTGATAGCCTAAACTTGTAGAGCTAGAAAGTTGACTTTTTAAGGGTATATCTTCCTCAATATTAATTAAAATTGCTATTATGCCCCCAATCTGAAATTGACATCAAAAATTTGCTTTGGATGACACTAGTGTGATTGCATTTAGGCTCCTAAACAAAAATAAAGACTAAATTCATGCCACAATATATTAATCAATTGATCTCATTCTTTTGGCTATGGTTTTGAGGATGCAACTTAAAATGGATGTAACTTCCTCAGCATGGCTCATAATAGAAATTATAGCCCATTTCGGAAAGGGTGACACAACTGCACCTCTGATGGCATTTGGTGCAACTACAATATGGCTTCCAAGCAAGGATAAATGCCACCGCAAGATAATCTGCAAAAAACAAAACAAAATGATTTCACATGACCCAAATTGCTACTTTGATACTACTTGTTAAGATTGATAATGCATAATAATAACAAGAATAGAAGGAACACACAATTGGACATCAAAGGATTTCTATTATCCACACTAATCAAGTGAGGGAAAGCCCTCCCAACCACTTCAAAGGGGATGACCCCCAATACGAGGGCCAAAGCATGAAAGATAAAAATTCCTTGATTACATGAGGAGTACTCCATCCCTAGTTACAACCACTCTAACTATCATTGTACTAATCAACCATTAGTGGACCTTACGTAATGAACATAGTGATTTTTATTTATTAACCATCATAGTAGGATTTTATTGATGACTGGGCCACTTTACATTAAGAAACCATAATACATCTATAAACTTTACTCTAATGGACATTTAGGCCATTATTACATTACTAGAGAGGGTCATGATGATAATTGCGTCTTGCTCTAGTGCTGGAGTGAAGTTGATAAAGGGGAATTTGGGCACTATAGAAGATATGTGTTTGACATAATAGTTGTGGATTATTTGGCTTTACGCAACTTACTAATGCTATAATATGGAAATTTAGTTCATCATAATGACATGGTAAGGATGCTATTAGAATGTGGTTTTTTATGGGATTTGTCACCGAAATTTAATGTGTGGTTAGCTAAAGTTTAATGTGACAAACTAACCAGTCTTGTGCTTACCTTATACATTACTTTTATTCTTTTGGGCATGCTTTCTAGGGCCTTGCCATTAGTGACCTCTCTGATCTCATGGCCTTCTTTTCCCTCTTTTTTTTTTTTTTTTTTTTTTTTTTTTTTTTTTTCAGAAGTTGACATGACATTTGGGTGTGTGTCATTTATCCATATTGATTTCTTCCTTGTACTTCTATTTCTCTGTCGATCTCATTCTAGCATCCTTGGACTATTATTAGCATGAGGGAAGCATCCATCCGATCCTTTCTCTGTTGTTTCTTATTTCTTTTAACAAATATATGTGATGGTTTATGTCCACTACCTTGCAATGACGTTTTGTTTTTTGAATTGTACTTGAATTTCACTGATAATAACTTGGATTTATATATTGCTTTTAACACCAAATTGACATCACGATAAACATATGAATATCCCATTAAATATGATCTAAGTATGGTTCAAATAATCTCGGCTTTAGCCTAATCACGTGGCATAGTAATTTTTGAGGTGTGAAGTTTTGCTAGAGGCACTATTCGTTTGTTTCTTTTGGTTAGAAAATTGGTTTTCGCTTGGTTTTATGTGATTTTCAATTTATCATTTGTAGCATGTTTAGAAATGGGAAAGTCGAATAATATATGACATTTATCTTGCAAACACTGTTGTTGAATGAAATGATACATAGTTTAACCAAGCTACAGTCTGCTTTGGTAAAGGAAGAGAAACATATTAAAAAATTGCCTAAGAGTACACCATATACAAAGTTTTAACACAAGTAATATATAATATATGGATTTTTCTTTTTCAGATATGTTATTTTTCTACCCAAGATATGACAACAAGAAAAATATTGATATTGTAGGAATTGTTTGAGGACCTCATTAAGGTCGAATTTTTTATTTATTTATTTATTTATTTATTTTTTATTTTTTATGTCCTTGATTGTTACCTTCTCATGACATGAAGGCTTTAAATATGAATTAATATGTTCCTGAAACAAATCAAATTCAAAAATTTATAGATATAAATGGTAAAAAAATTCAATGCTTTTGTTTGATTGTTACTTGACTCTGGTGTGGGCAGGTAACTGGAAATGGGATTGGAAAAAGGACGAGGAGACAATGCAGAAAATGTTTTAGATATGATACATTTGTTGTTCGAGATCCATCAGGCACTTGAGCCATCGAATTTGGAAATGTTTCTAGTAGGGATTCCTATGTTTTTTTAATATTTTGATTCTTTTAACTCATGGTTATTTTGGGTAAGCAAATGTTTTAGGAATGCTAGACAAGACACTAGTGGATAGGTAAACAATTTTTTGGTAATTGCAATGTTCATTCCATGATATCCTCTCTTTATTGTTTGATTATATTTTGAACGTTTCTTTTGATTTTGGTTTGTCTTCTTCTAGCTATGAACTTAAAAATATTTAGTATCATGTCCATTTAAAAAACATCCAAATCTTGAAGATGAGTTTAGTATTACACGATATTAATTGAAATTCTTTTAGTTGTTTTGTGTTAAAATATTTTTCATGATTATTAAAAAAGTTTACTTTCATGTTGTTATTTGAGCATAGGTTGTCTATATACTTGACCAAGTTCATGTGCTAGAGAATGAAATGTTGTTGCAAATAAAACAAGGATTAGACATCACACCTAATATTATTTGGGCTTTTAAACATGTATCTTAGTTGACATGATTGTGCCTAAGCTTTCTTTGAAGATATTGTGCCTAACCTTTTCTATGGTGATGTTTTATTTGTTTTGTTTATATAGGTCACTATTGCCCAACTAAAGAAAACTTGTTCGAGTTTCTTGCTTTATGGGATAAAATGGCATTGACACTGCTGATGTTAAGGTATATGTTGTATAAATCTTTTGTAGTCTACTTTAGTTTATATTCAAGTATTCATTGTCTTTCATGTCTTATACTTTGCATTGTATTTTCTTTTGTTTTAAGGAGAGGAACTCAGTATTGATGGTAAGAAGTAGGAATTGAAGAAAGAGGAGAGCAATTACACTTGAACGAAAAATGCAAATTATAGAGATGACAGAACCAATCTAGTAATACCCTTAGAGCCAATATCATGCATAAGACACACACATAGAGATAGATGTCAAGTCTTTAGAGTTGGTGAATTCATTTGCAATGGCTCGTGTTGGGTTGGTAAATCCCCTCTACGGACAGAGGCGATCCCACTAGCCTGACAGGGGTCTAGCAACAATCATACACGCTGCACGCAAGTTCCTAATTGCATAATTTAAAGGTTGATCAGAAAGATCTACCTGGAATCCAACGCTATTTGTCGTGGAAGAAACGTCGCTCCTGTCCTTTAGCTTT
>APFE030754120.1:204061-240199 GCA_000404065.3 Pinus taeda
AAACATGCCTTGCAAAGTCACTTCCTCTCTCAACATTCTAGCAGCATAACTTCTCTCTCAGCTCCTACTATCAATCCAGCATAATCTCAGCTCACCTTAGCTCTTGCAAAACTTCAAAAACTAGCTGGTTTAATGCAGGGTGACAGTTATTTATAGATGGAGGAGGAGGAAGAATTCATTGTATCCGGACACTTGCTGACGATTTGGCATTATCCCAGAATAGCCTTTGGACTAAGTTGTCATGGATGAAAAAGACGACACTCGATCACTTCCATGGGATTTTTCCCCAGAGAACTACATGAGTAATGGAGGAAAAAACATTTCAGTGCGCGCTGGCCAAAAATCATGACCAATTTTGGGTGGCGCGGGCTTTGTTCTGTGACAGCGCGTCCATGGGCGTGCCCTCTTTGGAGGAACTGAGCCATTGGCGCAGGTTAGACACTGTGGACCCGCACTAATGAAAAAAGGGCATTTTTTAGGGCTAATCTTCAAAAGGTGTCTTCAGGGATATTGAAGTTCATACTTAGGAGAATCCAATGCAAGTGTTTTTAAGTTGTGTCACTGGTCACAGGTCCATGAATGTGTCCTCCAGTGTGCGAAAGCAGGGGTAACAAGGACGGTGACCAACGGTGACAAATTACTGCGTAACAGCTTGGCAAGACAGTGATAATGTTTTGAAGTGATAAATCAATATTTCATGTGTAAAATGTAATCCAACCAATATTAAGTTGGGAACTCATACTGTAATATTTGATATTTTATATAATAAAATATATGTGGTTGAAATTATTTATATTTTTCACATGATATTATTTAGTATTGTAATTAACATATGTAACTTTTCATTTTCATATTAGATGAACATGCACATTGTATGACATTTTTTTTTTTAAATTTAGTCAGAAAGCAATTCTAATTAATTATGTTGATTAATAATGAACAGAAAATCAATCTAAAACTACTAAATTATTAGTTTATATTTATTAATGATGAACACAAATAAAAATAATATATGACTAGATTAGTCATTTACAATAGTTATTAATGAAATCAAAATGAAATGAATATAAATTACTAAATCAGTCGTTTATATAATGAACATGAAACTACGAAAAATGGATAAATCACTACTGCAAATGATAATTTTGTGTTTACAAATAATGACTAAATTTTGCATATATACGACTATTAGTAGCTAATTTACAGTATCTTATAACATGACCAAAATTTAGTCATATTTTTTTGGTCATTAATTGGTTTCAAATGATGACTAAAATTTTCATATATATGACTATTAGTAGCTAATTTCCAATATCTTATAACACAACTAACATTTTAGTCATATTTCTTTGGTGATTAATTGGTTTTATCTTGTAATCATATAGTAATATATTTTGCTGTATATTTGGTCATTAATTGCGTCAATTAATAACTAAATTAACAACCAAATTAATGGCTATATATACTACTAAATGATAATTTGAGACAATCAATTAATGACTAAGTTAAAATGACTAAAATTTGGTCACATTATAAGATACTGTAAATTCGCTACTATTGGTCACCGAATATGAAAATTTTAGTAGTTTTTTAGTAACTAATTAGCTATTTTGTACTAGTTATTAGCAGTGATCACATTGCTCCCCTAAAACAAGGGATCTTGTCCAAAATAACATCTGGCAGATTATGGGGCTGCCTTGGATATTAGCAAAGTTGCAGGCCTATAGAAATCCATGAAGTCGTGACTGACAGGATTAGGGAAAAGCAAGTGGATAACAGGGAGGGATTCCGTTCCAAGAAATATTAAGTGCATAGTAGAATTTAATTTATTTAACCGAGCTCTTTTTTCCTTTTTAAGACCAAGAGCAGGGTTAAGAAAAATACCTAGATTTCTTCTAATATAACCTCTTGTGAATGGATGAACAAGTGGGTTCGCCACCCAAATATGAAACTAACTCAAATGTCTTGGTATTAAAGGTGAAAATAGAAAGGTGATCAAGGTGATGAGAAAATTTAATGAAAAGATGAATAATGAGAATGATGATGTAATGAGAAGATAAAGCCAGGAACAAAAAAAATTCTATCCCTAACAATGATGAAAGAAAATGTTGTCACCCAAATTGTATAGGAAAGATGCAACAACACTCAGGAAGGGGGTTGTCACTTTGATTCCCACCCTCTCCGTTCTAGTTGTCTCCTTACAACAAGCTATGTGGGGTAGCCCCTATGAAATTTGAAGATGGAAGACTTGTTGGTAATCCAACAAGTCTGAGAGACACAACTAAATGACCTAGCAACTTGGTTGAATTAACAAGGTAATTGATTTAATTAGATTATCATGTAAGACTAGTGTCTTAAATGGAGCCAATTACTTGCTTAAAAAAATGTATTTACCAGGTCATTGAATGAACAATTGTTGCTTAAGGATGCTTCACTATCCTAAGTGAGATGCAAATCCTACAATCTAGGTGAGATGCAAAATCTTGGTTATTTTAAGTTATATGCCTACTCTAAACGTATTCTTCTTCTTAACTATTTTGAAGCTAGTCTCTAGAGTAGGTTGTGAGAGAGAAGCCAAGGGGAACTAAGCTAAGGTTTGATTAACGCAACTCCCCTTAGATTCTAACCACCTGATGCCTCTAGTGTTATAAAGACTATGGCTCTGATGAGTGCAAGGTCACCATGTTAACCCTAAAGAGGTGATAGGCTTCTCAAGCTAGATGAGCAAGGTGGGACTTTATCTATATTGACCAAACTTATGCTTAGAATTAAATTTCTTGTTGTTTCAAATGAAATAAAAAAACTCATCCTCAGTCATTCGAACTTTGCAACCTCAAGGTGGATATCCTACGACATACAAAAAACCTAATGCAAGAGGCTAATCCTAAGATGCAAGTGCAAAGTGTGAGTGCTCTTAAGGTGAGATTATTTAATATTTTTAAGTACTTGATTACAATAATATTCAATGAACAATGAATTACTTACACAATAGGTGAATGATAATCTCAACCATAAGAAAAAAAGCTCAAAATTTAACGGTTCCAGGAAATGTTTCCAATGATAGAATATTTCTCAACAGATAGACAAATGCCTTTTTCAAGCTTATAATCAAGAAATCACCAATATTCCAATTATACAAGAGAGAAAATTATCAGAATTATGATTTAAAATAATATCCACAAGGGATATCCAATTTAGTAATGAACAATGAATCCACTTATCCAATGACAATAACGACAATGATAATTTTAGAGCATTTATCCATAATTTCAGTTAGAGCAATTAACCAATCACACTAAACACTTATCAATTTGATTAGAGCATGTGTGTGTGTTAATGCAAGAGTGAAAATAGATGCCAATGGTGCAGAAAAGAAATATGGATCAACCCTTTAAACATATGACTGTAGTAATAAGAAAATCACCAAATTACTCAATTAAGGACTTATCCAAGATCCACAAGAGTTAAGAAACAATAAACAAGTGAGATTAGATGAATTTCAACCAGTTTTATCACCACTGTAAAATTTTTATATCAAACCTTACGCCATAAATTCCAGACCTTGGAATATTATTACGACCTTCAGAAAATGATAAAATATGCATATAGGTGCAAGCCCAATGAGTGAAAGTGACAATATAATGATGAAATATGATTACCAATGGGTTATTATGCCACAGTTCTTAAATTTAGTCACTTTTGTATATGTTTTATGTGTTATAGAAAACATATCAGATCTAAAATAAACCAAATAGTCCAACTAGAGAATTGCTTATATGCACTCAAATTAACTTAGGATTACTTCTGAATGCACTAGATAAATTATCAAGGAATTTAGACTTATTAAGAATGTGTTAGAACCTTAAATATATTTTTATCATAAAATACTTCATGAGTTAAATTTAGGACAGTGATGAAATTAGAGGGTTAGATAGTAAACTAAGAGAACTTAAGGCCTTGCTGATGGTTATTTTGATTTCCAATGAGCTCGAAAACCTGCAACCACCAAGTTAGCTTTAATATTGTTGCAAAACCAAAATCTTAACCCACTCAAACAATTCAAAAATCATATATGACTTAATATAAGGTTAGGCAAGGGGTAGAAGGCTAGGAAACCTCAAGACTAGGGCTAGAAGAGGCACATGACAAGGCTATAGCACAAAGAAAGGCAAAGAGAGGAAAAATGAAGTCGGAAAATGGATGAATGTGCCAAAATAATCCCACAAGGGTTGATGTCAAACCCTTAGAGGATGACATAGGGCTCTGAGTGGTCCTAGAAGGGCCAGAGGCTAGGGAAAAATCCCCTTAAGGGTTGTGGGTAGGAAAGGAAGGGAGGACAAGAAGGAGGAAGGCCGTTTGGAGGCCACGAAAAGAGGCAAGTAGGAGGGTTGAGGACCTTTAAGGGCAAGATAACTCCTCAAGAGGGGGGTTGAGGGCCCTAAAAGGCCACAAACAACCCTAAAAGGGTTGCAACAAAGAAAAAAGAATTGGCTGAGGGCCCTAAGAGGCTACCAGGCCTCACACATAGGCCAAAATGGAGGATGGCTAGGCTCAAAAGTCTCCAAGAATATTTTGAAACCCTGTAGTAAAAAAACTTTCCACAAATTTATTGCAAAAAGAATGGATAGCTTCTTCAGGTTGGATGTTGAGCTTGAAGGCTATATGTTGCATTTCTAGACCTAGATTTGACTCAAAACCCCTAGTAAAATTCTCTTGATCAACTTGAAATGCACCTACACAAATGAATCAAAGAATGCTAAACCCAAAATATATATAGAATATAAAACCGTGCAAAACAAAAAACCTCAATTCCTACAAAACAAATGGTTTAGAATTATAAATTATTTACAAATATACAATATTAATAAATTTGAAATTTTTTGGAGAAATAATTTTGGATAAATAACAATGGATGAGAAAATTTCAAAAAAAGAATATTGGTTGAAACACTCCTACAAAATCAAATACCATAAAGAAATCTTAAATCCCAAACATGGTTAGCTCTTCCCCATAGTCTGGGAACTTGGAGCCCAAGGGGTAGCATACCTATAAATATCTATAATATTCTTAAGAAAATTGTTAGATCATATGGTGAATCAAATGACCTAAAATAACGTGTGCCAATAGAATGTTCTTATCACCGAAAAATGAAATAAAAATTATTTAGCAATATTCAACACAATATAGGATCACACATAACTAACACATAACATAGATCAGTGGAAGAAAAACACCATGAACTAAACCCAAAAGTGTTTCTATTATGATACAAATTTTTCCCAGCAGAGCAACAACTCAATACCAATGTTCAAGAATTATATCATCCAAAGATATTCAATAGAAGCAAAATGAATTCTTTATATAGAGAAACACCTCCAAATGGAAAATAATGTCTAGTTGGCTTGATCCTCATCAAAATAATCTTGATCGTTAAATTTTTAATTTTGATGAAATTTGTTAATTTTCTTAAAACCCACTTTTGATTAATCCAAAATTAATATTTTGGATCTTTTTTCTCAAAAATTTGAGTTTGAATTAACCACCAAGGTCCAAGGGCTCAAATTTTCTTAAAATATCCATTCTTCCCTTAGTGGAGGACCTCCAAAAATTGACTTCTCTCTGACCATGAATTTTTTATTATTTTCCACTTGGAGAGAAATTAATTTCTCAATAATTATTTTTTATTCAAAATTAATTAATTTTCTGGCTTAGTATTTTTATTCAATTTAGCCAAAAAATTAATTAATTGACACTATAGGGGATTAATATTTTTTCCACCCTCAAAATATTTTAGCCATGGTGTCTAAACATGAGGGATAATGCTCTAAATATTTTTTACATCAATTTATTACAACATCAACCATTGAAAGGGGAAAACACATTTAAACTCACACTGTCAACAATTTACCCAATTATGCAACCCAATATGCTCTAGTAAAGACTAATTGTGTTTGTAATAATTTAGCCAAATGTGTTTAAATTATGTCCAAACATAGTTTTAGAAATACTCGATACAACACTAGGACTCACCTATGACCTTGTCAAGGGATTCCACCCTAGCTTTGGGGTTTATGCTGGAAGAAAAACTTTGCCGATTATCCATGTTTAGAAACACATTGTTAATGATACATGGAATGTGAAAAGAATATGAATGATAAAACCTTGAATTGAATTTTTTATTAACTTATATGTACATTTATAATACATTGGAGTGACCTTTGGATTCCATATTCCAAGGTCTCTTCGACTCCCTTTGACCGCTCACATTCCACACCAACCCTTAGAGGATCAGGTGTTCAACATTCCACACTTAATTCGAAGGGGTATGTATGAGTCCAAGAAGAGAGCTGTAATACAAAATGTGAAAAAATGCATGGTAGCACTAGTTTGAATGAGCTCTCTAAAATGTTGGCATAAGGTGGTGGTTTAAGGATGACCACCAACACTGGAACACTTAGTGTAGTACCCAAAACTCTTCCAAGTCTAGCAAGAAGTTGAAATATTTTTCTAGAGGAAGTGTCCCTAATGCTTTGGAGAGGGAGACCTTCAACTTAGAAAAGGGAGCTCTACAACCTACTGTGGTTTAAGAATGACCACCAACTCTAGAATGCTTAATGCAATTCCTAAAACTCTTCCAAAACTGGCAAGACGTTGAAGTCTTCTGCTAGATGAAGTGTCCCCAATTCTTTGAAGAGGGAGAAGCTCAGCCTGAAAAGGGAGGTCCCACTCCACATAGATGGGTTAAGGCTGACCTCCAACCAATGGCATTCTCAGGGGCATCTCTGTCTCTCGCTACAACTCTAAATCTGGTATGGTAGGTTGTGGCTCAGGCTTGCTTGATGTGGCTTTGAAGCTTGTAGATGACCATCAGTCCCCCTCATTAGGTACAAGGTAGATGATGGAGAAAACTCAACTGCAAGACTTTTTAATACTCTAGAATAAATTCTGACATATGACTGAAATATCTTCCCGGTTGTTGAAGCCTATTGCCAAGAAGCGATCCATAGAAGGTGAATCTTTGTTCTTATAGGAGGTATATTTTTTAAGCATTTATTTGAAGAATGACTGGTTTTATGATAGTGCTCACATGGATGAAGATCAAAACAATGATCTTTCATATGGCCAACTTGGTCACAATGTTGGCATTTAACAACTTTTGGTTATGAATATGGAGGAGCATAATATGGAATAGGTGAAGGTGAAATACCATGAAGAAACCCATCACTTTGAAATTTAATGGGCTTGGAATAGTCTGGAATATGAAAATATGCCTCATCATATCCGAGACATGTTCTATGCTTGTTATGGACAAGCTCTTCCCAAGGTCTGATAATTGGCTTGGGAACTGTAGACTGAACCTTTGCATCTTTCTGCACATTTTCTCCTGAAATGGGTACTACATTTGCCATTTCTTGTTGTTGATGGGAGTCTGTCTTAATGTTACTAATTTGACCACTTGCTAGCTACTAATGGATTTCATGATGTGTTTATTGTTGTAACTCATCTTGATGAAGCTGAGATTCAAGCTACAAAAATTCAATCTTGTCATGTGCATTTTGCAGGCAAGTTTGAATGTCGCTGAGAAAGATTTGGTTGATTTTCACTGTATTATGAGTAGTAGAGAATATCCATTTTTTATGAACTCTGATACTTCTCTAATTCTAGCCATTTTCTCCAATGCCACAATTACTATCTTAGGCTAGAAATTTCACAAAACTTGTTGGACTATGGCTACAATACTTTATTGTGATGAAAAAGAAACATGAATATGCCACAAAATTCAACATGTCAACCAATAAAATTGATTAATATATATAGTGGTGCAATCCTCAAATATGAATCAACTCAATTAATTTTCCATGTCATAAATAACCAATGCTGATTTGAACCAACGCATTCACTAAGGCATATAAATAAAAAATTTAGAGCAAAGAGCTATGCATATGACATTTCACATATAAACTCACCACACCAAATATATGATACACACTCTACATAATATATAAATTCTATACTGCAAAGACAAATCACCTTATGTTCCCTTCAATCTACCTTGGAGTGGCACACAATCTTAGTCATTCAATGTAGAGATACCACCTCCAATAATACAAAGATTTGACATATCGTGCTATAGACTGTCAAGGCTTTAGAATGACTAGAAATCCATTAAATAAGAATGTCAGTGCTCTAGAAATTTTTCTATAGGATATCTTGAAAAATGCCCTCATATCCTTTGTGGACAATAAAATGTAGTTCCGTTTATGTTTAGAAGCTACCACAAAAATGAAACCTACAGGAATGTTTGATGTTTTTTATTAACATAGAGCCACAAGAGTCGAGGATTCAGACTGTGCATTAACCAATGGTGCAGGTTGGTTTCGTTGGAAGTGCAATAGATATTGTGTCTCATTTTTCCTACTGTGTGGATGGATTTAGCACTTTGGAGGCTAGTAGAGACCAAATTCGGGCATTAGGATGAATGTTTCTGTCAAAACCTTGAAGGGTAACCACTTTGATATCAAGGTGCAGCCCACAGATACTGTTTTAAATGTTAAGAAAAAAATAGCGAAAATTCAAGGAACACAAACTTACCCAAGTAAACAACAATTGTTAATTTGTCTGGGCAAGGTATTGAAGGATGAAACCACTATTGAAGAAAAAAAAGTTAGTGAGAATGTATTCCTTGTGGTTATGATGTCTAAGACTAAATCAACAATAATTGGTGCCTCATCAACATAGGCCCAACCATTTGTTTCTGCATCTCCAACCCAAAACCCTGTAGCATCGGTGCTAGTTGCTGCAGCAGCTCAACTCCTATCTCAGGCTCCTAAAACTACTACACCTGTAATTGGCATTGGAACAACGCAGATAGATGTAGATGCATATGGACAAGAAACGTCCAATTTAGTTGCAAGAAATAACCTTGAACATGTCATTCAACAAATTCTTAATCGGTAGATATTACCTGAGTGGCCGAGGGTGTGTATCATAGACATGATGGCAGAGGGTATGAATCAAAGGCATGATGGTGGAGGGGAGTATGGGAGGAAGGAGAGAGGTGGAAGGTGGAGGGGACACATTATATAACAATCACATTCTATATTATATGTATTGGAGAGGCCATTGGGGAAGAGGTATGGAAGCATATGGGAGCATACAATGTTTGGGGCCATGAAAACCCAGTGTTATGCCAAGAAACCCAATGCATAGGAGCATACAAAATTTGTGGAGGAGCATACAATGTTATGCCAAGAAACCGGAGTGAGAGGAGTATGACTTCTGCTACACAGTGGGGAGAGGAACTGATAGTCGTGGGTTCACCAAACCCTAACATAACAGTCAGGAGTCGATGGTGATAATAACATAGTGGATGCCCTTGGGTCAGAATTCAAAGTGAAAGATCACAACACATTGGAGCGAGATGAATGCATGTACACAACCATCTGATAGTCTGGTTAGGTAGGTAGAAAAAACATGAAAATTTCTTGACCACTGGTGCTTAAAACCTTTGATACCTTAGTTTTATTCTTTGGCAGTGTATCACCAATTGTTACAATGTTTTGGGTTAAATGAACTATTGACAAATGCTGGAAGAGCCCATGATGGTGCCTGAAAGTTTAAAGTATAGACAAATAATAGAGGAATTACTGTGATAGAACTCTCAAAGAATGCAACTAGAATTTCATTGATGGCACATTCATTAAATTCAGGACTAGTAGTAGAATTTTCATGCACAGAGAGGCCACAAAACAAGTCGCTCAAACTGGAGCAGGGTAGGAAATCTCTTGCAGCTTTGATACAATGTTAAACACACATGGAATGTGAAAAAAATGTGAATGATAAAACCTTGAATTGCATTTTTGTTAACTTAGATGTACATTTATAATATGTTGGAGTGATCATTGGATTCCATAATCCAAGGTCTCTTGGACTCCCTTTGACTGCTCACATTCCACTCCAACCCTTAGAGGATTAGGCATTCAACACACATAATTCAATGAGGTTAAAAAAATTCCTAGGATGAAATATGTTTCCAAAATCAAAGGCTTACCTAGGTGTTATTAGATATTTAAACAATCATACTAACATCATTTACAATATAACTTACAGTAATAAGTTTTACAATGATATAAATGTGTTGGTTGATGATTTTGAATTTAAAAAAAAAAACTTCATATCTTTGCATTATGCTTCCTTGGACTATTGAAAAATCATGGTTAACAAATCAGACATGCGTCGTGGTGGTCAATATGTAGTTTATGTCATCATAATGTTGTTGGTTTGCTATGATGTTGATGTGTTGGTAATATGGAGTAGGAGATGCATATTATTAGAGTGAAGTTGTAGCACTAGACCTCAGGATAAGAGAAGATCGTCGTATAGGTTTGTATGTTGGGAATGCAAGTATGATGGGTAATTGTTGTTATATGCATTATGGTTATATACATGTTTATCATTTTATTACTGTTGTGGTTACATGCATAGGAGATGATACTTAATCAATGTGGTCATATGCATGTGCGTCGGTTAGTCATGCATGGTAGTTAACTTGTTGTTATACACATTGCGGTCATATGGATGATGATTATAGTCATTGAAACAAAGATCTTGATGTCATATGTATTGTGCTAATCGGGATTGACCTGTGCATATGGTTATGGTTATGGTATTCAGGTACGAGTCGATATAATTGTGATATTGTGTGGTAATAATCTGGACTGACTTGTACAGATGTGATAGCCTCCCCTAATATACACTGAGGTATGATTTTGATTATGTCATCTATTTAGTTTATCTAACATGGTATGTTCATAAGTTGTCTGAATTCTTGATTAATTTCATGATGTGGGTATGTGTCTTGTTGATGGTACTAGACCCGCCAACATTCTAGGGATCTCCTCGATATGAAGTCCCAACTAGACCTCACACCATTTGGTGTAGGAGTCCCATCCATTACAATGGTCTGATTTCCATTATCTTAAAGGTTTGCCTTAGCTCTTGCTTGTCAGTACATGAGAGTGGTCTGCTTTTTCTTCGAGCAATGAGGTTCACGTGCCTGGTGAGTGGTTAGTGGTACTTGTGTCAAGGTTCATTCACCACAGAGGGGGAGGGAGTAGGTGAGTCTCAAGTCAAAAGGGAATAGTCCCAACTTTGTTAGAGACACAACACAGTAGGATATGCGTAGCTTCTGACGGAGTAGTCCACATGGATGTGGCAATGACAAACACAGTGAATGGATAACACGTAAAACACCTAGAGAAATAATCTACACAAGTGTGATGGTCATTATAACAAGTTTATGGGAATTATTCTATCAAGTTTCCTATGGAATAGTCCACATGGGCGAGATAATGTTAACAACTTATGCAACACATTTTCGTAAGCATATGTATTAGAACAACTGAAATAGTTTAGTCTTAATACAGGTTAAAGAAACATGCATTACAAGTGTCCAAAGAATAGTCTTACAAACAAATCTAATACATGCGTGCAAATGTACTAGCTTGTTATTAGGCTTTTGAATTAAGCAAAAATTCCAAGATACATTGGTACACCATTACATCACTAACCCTGATAGTGGGACGTTGGAGCCACTACTTGCTCCTCAAAGAAAAGATTCTAGACTCTCAAGGCTATGTGGGAGGAGCCAAGGCGAAAAGTATTTTTCATGTATAAATGAGGGATATATATAGCCAAGGGAAAAATTGACCCTTGTGACTATTTGATTTCCCTCATGACTATTTGACTTACATGACTCTTCAATTTTACATGACTCTTCGAATTTACATGTGGGTCTCTTGGACTTCCACGTTACATTACATTGATTACAACAGTATGGGCCACAATAGTGATGCGGCCAAGATGGCTCATGACATGAATTGACATGATAGAGCTAGTATCTTCATGCTATTGGTGGTATCCATGTCGAGTTGCAGTGTTGCTGAGTGATGGATGTGCTCTTTGTGTATCATAGCTTCACTTTCACATGGAAAGGTGTGTGGAGTCTTCGATGGTCTTGGTGTTCGCTTGATGTTACACGTGCATGTCACTCCTTCACTTGTACTTGGCATATTCCACTTGTTCGTCCATTCATGAACAAGTCTCTTAGCATGGGCTCCATGTTCATATTATTTGTCGTCGCACCATGTCTCATTCATGTACTTGTATCTGCAATCATTCATGACGAGACAACATCAAATCCATAAATTGCATAGTCAAACATGATGCATTATCTTTCAATTTCGGATGCAGGTGATCGGGGGAGAGGGAAAGGCTCTAAAAATGTGCATAGCACATTTCAGGCTAGGATGCAGGCTCTGGGCATTGTCAATGAAAATTGTGCAGAATTCACAGGGAGTCTGAGATGGGCAGTCTGGATTAGCAGTTATTGTCTGCAGGATTTAGCTCGGTTAAAGGGAAAATCTGCTCAATTTTTCCACAGAGAAAATGCAGGAAATAGGGGGACACTAGCAATGAAAACTATGCAGATTCTCTAGAGAGGCTGGTAGTGGACTACAGAAGTTTTCTAGACAAAAATGCACAGAGATGGGAGGCTGGCCTACAGGGAATCCTTGCGCAGTTTCTAGGCTGAGCGAGATGCTGGGAATCTGGGAGACAAGCCATGAAAATTGTGTAGTTTTTAGGAGGAGGAGCAGGTCGGCTGACAGGGTGATTGGTTGACAGCATTGTGCAAATTTCGAGGACAATGTAGTGACAATCAATGGGTGTCTATCTGGCATGTCTGAAAAATTTCTTCAGTCAACAGAGGTGGGCATGCTGGTAGCATTTGCACAATGTTTTGGAGGAGTGAGGCTAGGGGTCATTGCCTTGTCAAACTCTCTGCTTGACTAGTTAGAGGTTTGATGGCTTTGCTTGCAGGAAACACATAATTAAATGGCTTGCTGAGAAAATTCTACACTATTCTCGGTGACATTCAGTCGGGTTGAATCCAAGATTGTGTAATGTAGACTACCTGGGAGGTAGCCTCAAGCTCTATGCAATTCTAGGTTGTAGTACATGATCACTGAGAGCTGAGACTATGCAGTGCAACCTAGCAAAAGTCTGGTTCTTGGAGGGTGGTCTGGTTTATAGAGTTTTAGCAAAATGACTAAGTGTGTGAATGAGAAAATTCATACATGCATTATCTCATGAGCACACACTCAACATGACTTGACAACAAGACACCTCTAACCATCAAGACAACATACAGTCAGTGTGACTGACGACGGGTGCAAGCGACAATCACGATATTGGTGATAAATTGTTGAATAACCAAGATGAAACTTGTGTGACATTGCATACAAATTCATGTGTGAGTGTGAAAAATGCTTACATAGAAAATACAACTTGTACACATGAAGAGAGACTTTGTGCATAGCTAGAACATGACTGAAAGCATGACATTGTGACCAACATGTTAAAAGATGTCTGGGTAACGGTCAAGCGAGGAGGGTGAAAAGACTCAACACGAGCTCATGGGATAAGCCCGAGTGCTTACAAAAATCAAGGAAAAACCCAAGGAAGGCTCCAAAATTAGATGCAGGCCAAAAGTTTGGAGGTGTTGCAGCTGCTACAACTCTTGGCAACACACTGGTTGAATTCCAGTTTCTCTGTTTTGGTTCATTGACTGCACAGGGTGTTACACAACATTGTTTCATTGTCCCTGTACTCCCCATTCCTAGATCTTGGAGGACCTCTACAGTGATCCTCATGTGCTTTCTTGCCATGAAGAACATGTCCCTACATCCCTCTTCATCTGTAGAACATTCCCTCTTACATCATTTCCCAAGAATATTCCTTCAAACTCAGTTTTCAAGACCGGCGCTAGCACTCAGTTTCCTCCCTGCACTGATTTGTAGATTCTAACACTGGACCTAGCACCAAACAACATTGGTAAGCCATTCATGACTTGCATCGGCCTTCTTTTGGGAAGCTTTTAAAAATGGAGTCAAAGCTTCCAGGTCTAGAAGCTTCGTAAATGGAAGTTTGGTAAATGGTTTGGCAAGATAAAGCCGAGAGAGACTGTTTGGGCTCCTTTCCCCTATTAAAATGGAACAAACCAAAAGGGATAAGCCCTCTCCCATCATAGGAGGATCCATTTCCCCTCTATCAAAGCTATATAAACTTCTCATTTTACAACCTTAGTTAGCTAATGAAGGAATGAAATAATATAAAAATCTTGATAGCCATATTGGGAACCTTAGCTTTCTAGTTTGTGTATGAAGAGAGAATAAGATTATAGTGCTTGGTTTGGAACAAAAGGAAAGAGGCCTTGAACTTCCATTGTTTAGAGGGTGGATCATGAGATGCTTATAGTGGTGCTGGAACTCGTACATGCCAAAGGGAGCCTACAACGTCAAGGCTCCAGTTGTGTTTGTCTTTGAAGTTTATATTAATACAACTAATGGTTTATTTCCTATATCATGTGTAATATTACATTTGATAGCTTAAAACTCCTTGACCTTTTAAGTAGATTGAATTCGATTTTATGCTATCACGTTTGTTGTTGTTTCTTGCATGTTTGTTTTAGGTATATGAGCAAAAGGAATAAAAGGAAGTTGAAGCAAGGAAGCAAGATCACCATTAAGTGAATTGGCGTTATAAGAGGTAGGCCCTCTTATTCAATTGTAATTTAAGGAAGTTTACATTAGATTGTCTAGTTTGCAGTTAGACCCAGTCTCTCGGGCTAGAGGGATCATCTCTATCTACATAGAGGATACTCCTACTCCACAAATTGGTGACTATAATGGGGATCCATCCCTCTCTTTGGCTTTTTTTTCATTTCATGATTTGTGACAACTTTTCTTGTCACTCTTTCTCTTTGGTAATATGTACTTCAAGTTATCTATTTCTTGCATTCTTGAATTTAGAGTGATAGGTCTAGTTCTGGTTTGTGAAATTTTTTATTTTTTCTAAGAATCCCTTGAACGATGTTGTTTATTTTCTAACAGTCGCACCGACTGGCGCGAGTTCCCTTTGAATAGCCATGCCACAACCCCTTCTGGCACTTGTTTCTAGTTTGACAATCACGCCGATGCTTGTAGGTTTAAATCAGGGTTTCACCTAAATCATTGCCAACGTGTCTTGTCCTCATAGGTTCTGATTCTTGGCTTGATTTATTGTATTCTCCTTGGCTATAAAGCTTTGTTATCTTGATTTGTTTGCTTGATTGGTTTGAGATTGCCTTGATTTTTTGAGTTTTTGGATGGTTTGTGTCCCTAGGGAATCTTGGTCATTGTCCGTTCATTTGTTTGTTTGCTCATCAAGTCGAGTTGGTTATTTACTACCTCGTGCATTTAATTTTTTAGTCCTTGCATTTATCTTGCTTTGGTTTCAATTGAACAAGTGAAAAAGTTTTGTTTTGTCTTCTCTTGTTGAACGTCTCTTTTCCAAGCATAGATCACATTGCTCAATTTGTTTCGGTTGAATATTTGCATTTGATTTGAAAGGAGTTATTCTTCTCATGCTTTGTATTTGATTGATGTTTTGGATGTTTGGAAATATTCATTGAAATGTGTATGTGAAAAATTCATTTTAGAATTCCATAGAAGAAAATACACCATTCTAGTTTGATTAATTGATATGTTGCATTGATTGGAATCATTGAAAGATAGAATTACATCATCATGAGCATTTGAAAATAAATTAACTTATTTTATTGTTAAAAGGACTAGTTGAAGTGCATTTGATAGGAAGAGTAGGAAGTGGAAAGAATCTTCATTATTTTGTTTTGAAAATAGTAGTGAAAAGTCATCTTATTTTTGATTGCTTGTTTGTTGCATTAATTGTTATCTTTTCTCTCAATTAGTGTAAGGATTCATTGAATTGAAATGGTTTTGTCTCATATAGTTTCACATAGGAGTTTTTCAAGTAACATCAATATGGCCTAAAAACTGAGACTTAATTTCAAGATAAACTTTTAAAATATATTCAATTAGCCTAAGGCACATTTGAAACTAAATGCTCACATGTAGATGTCTAGGCTAGAGACGTGTTCTGACGTCTTTAAACCTAGCAACTGTCGTTCGCTTCAACATTAGACAATGCTAGTATGGACTTGTGATACCCATACCATCGCATATATTAAGGGATATCCCACTGGGTTTGCAATCATTTATCTGTAGGAAGCCGATTCCGCCGCCTTGTAAACGTGATACAACGAAAATAACATTCAGGAAAATTGCCTACCTGTATTTCTTAGTTCGCCGGGAGGTATTCTGTAGTTCACGTTTACCTAGTAATCCCTTTTGCCTAGATTATCTTGAGCCGCCATTTTGGTTTTTTTGACTCTTTAAATTTAAAATATCATCGAGCACTTTTCCTTTCGAGCTCATTCAAACCAAAAGAGACTAGAGTCATATTTTCCTTTTTCTCGATTCTTAAAACATGAAAAGACATCAGTCTATTTCAGCGTCTTAATTTTTTTTTTTGCCCATATTCACATCACATTCCTGGGAGTCTTATTCTAGACCACATCATGAGTATATCCTTAAATATATTTAAAATCCTTGAAAGTAATATCTCTTCTCTTTTTCTTGATAGAAAGTCATCGTGGCTGAACCATCAGGTTTGCCTCATTCCTCTTCCTCTCCTCCATCTAGAAGGTCATCCGAAGAAAGTTTCCCTGAACTTCCGCAATCGCTTGAGGATCAAGGTGTTTAACTTGGAATTGTTCTAAGTATTTAGCCTTTGTCTTCTCATCCACCTCTGTTAGATACTGTGTCACCTTACGAATCTAGCCTGAAATCCCCTGATAATCCTATCCAGACTCTTGAGAGTCCTCAGACTTTTTATAATTCACAAGGACTGGTTATAGACCCTTTTGTGGTATCTCCACGGCATCCTTATAGTCCATATGATCAGCTTGGTGTTCCGTTGGAGTTGTCTCCTCATTCATCTTCAGCTCATTGTCGATTGTTTCTTATGGAGTCAAAAGGAGAAATTCCAATCTCCTCTCAATCGGAAGTTTTTGCCACTCACACTCCTCAAGTGGGTGATCAGTAGCCTTATGAGTTCCCTCTGGAGGGTTTCCCTTACACAGGAGCCATCCCTTCTAGCATTTATCATGAGTTTAGTGAGCCTTTTATTGCTGCATGGTTATACCTCTCTAGCTCAGTTGGTTGGGATAGAAACAAGTTTTAAAAATATTCCCTTTTGGCCCCTCAAAACAAGACTGTCCTAGCTGTGTTTTCAGAAATTTCATCAAGCCCACAAGCCAAAAAATATGATATTCAAGATTTTTTTTCAAATTGGTGTTAAAAATGAATATGAGTGTTTGTAAAAATTTTATTTCCATTATAATTCATCTACATACACAAATGAATTAAAACATTTATCACCGATGTTGATTTCCACAGCGTGTTTCACAAAACAACTATTTTTACATTAAAAAAATGTGTTTATTTTATTCCTTTATTTATTTTATTTTCTACACTAACCTATTCTGATTTGAAAAATGAATATGATTACATATAGGAGTACTTCCAATGGAACCATTTTCGAAATAGGGCTTCATGTATGCACATACCCAAATTTGAAAAATGCATATTAATGAATATTAGGATATGAGAAGCCAACTTACCTTTAAAAGATGGTGGCAAAAATTGTTGAAGTATGGAGTGATTCTGCAAACAAGTGATGGAGTGAAACCAATCTTCAATATATCCTTTACTTTCTTGATTTCCCATAGCCATCATATCATGAAGTTCTTGAGCTTTTAAAATGACTTGTTGATGCATACTAGAAGAAACCTCATTTTCTTCCATAACTTCTACAATTTTTGAATTTGAAACATTTTGAATCTCATTGTAAGTTTTCTCTAATGGCGCATGTGAGATAGAATGGGTGGGAAGGGTAGGTAAATTTTGCAGTTCAACACCATAAGCATGTTTCACTCGTTTATTATGGTGAGGGTGTGGAATGAGTTGAGCAGGAAATTGTGTACGGAATGGAGCATTTTGATGATGATTGGGTTGTGTGGATGATTTTGATATGCAAGCAGGATGTTGTGGAAGCGCTGGTGAAGAATATGGAGAATGTGTTTGTGCTACAAGATGAGGGAGAGTAGTCATGTAATCATAAGGTGAACCATGCCAAACTTGTAGACAAGATTGTTGGTATTTATATTGAGATTGACATGGCTGCCCTAACACATTAGTATTCCATAATGGATTATGCAAGTAAGAGAATGGAGAAGAAGTGTTTTAAACCATACCTATAGGCCATGATTTCCATGGTTTTGACCTTGTTGCAGCTTCCTCATCTCTTTGATATGCTACTTCCATCCTAGATAAGGAAGAGTGAGTATCTATGAGATGCTCCTTTTGGCAATGAGGGAAAAACACTTCATCAAATTCTTGATTTTTCTGAACCTACAAAGCATCCAATTTTGAACTTAGAGAGCTAATAAAATCAACTTTAAAATTTTCAAATAAAACATTGATTTCAGCTCTTATGTCTCTTGTTCTTGTAGAAGATTTGGAAAAGAAAGAACAAAC
The DNA here is from genome assembly GCA_000404065.3 of Pinus taeda. Lineage (NCBI taxonomy): Eukaryota > Viridiplantae > Streptophyta > Pinopsida > Pinales > Pinaceae > Pinus > Pinus taeda. The sequence goes on from APFE030754120.1 coordinate 222,559, forward strand.
GTCTCTAGAATTCTTACCATCCTTGGAGATTCCTCTTGAATACCTTATGCACAATTCACAAACATCATCATATGATAACTGAAAAACATCACCTTTTCCTATCAGATTTAAGAGTTCTAAAAATTCATCTTTGATTCCTTTAAAAAAGAGTGTTTTTAAGATCTCTTTTTCCAAATACTTATGCTTTGATTTTTGAAGGTTATATTGAAATCACTCCACATAGTCCTCCAAGCTTTCTTCTTCCCCTTGTATCATATCAAAAATATCTTCATTGGATTTGCAATAGTCTTGGTACTTCTTCAAGAATATTTTCTTCATGTCCTTCCATGTTTGGATACAGTTCCCACCTAGGCTCATGAACAATCGGAGAACTACTCCTTTTAGTGTAAGAGGAAACACTTTCAACCTTTGATCATCAGTACAATAATCATATCCTCTATAGAGCATTTCAAACTCAAATAAGAATGTATCTAGATCTTCATTTGTCAAACCATGAAAACTTGGTACAAAATATGGGGGAATTATGTGCATTTGTGTCACTCCTCCTAGATCTTTGATAGGGAATTCAAAAGTAGAAATGTGAGCCATTTCTTACCATAATAGAAGATATTCTTTATGTGTTTCTTCGAGGCTCCTTCTTCAAATGTTACTTTTAATCGATTAGTGAAATGGGTCATGCTTACATCACCACTTGAGTGAAATCATGGGATTTGTTTTTCAAAATTTCTATTCTTTTTTAGTCATTGACACAGAAATTCAAACATTTATTTCTACCCTAAGTTCTTTAACAATTCTGATGGAAAGCGGGCGGGGAGTAGGGCTTTTACATGCTCTGTACGTAGGTTCTTACCTTCCGTTTTTAATACCCAATTCTTTCCTAACAGACACTCATTAGATGCACACTACTCTTTTACAAATGGCTACACTCTCCCGGCAACAGTGCCAAAATGTTGAGTGATAAAAGTTGTATTTTTAACTCCTAATTATCTTCACATTAATTGTCAACCCACGGATGATTTTTTATGTCAAGAGTGTACTCAGTTTGAGGCATTCACTTGCTCAAGAGTAATGTTTTGTAGTATAGTGCTTTAAAATGAAAAATTAAATGAATGTTGGAAACAAAATTTAATCGGAACAACAAAAAACTGAAATGTTCTGAACTAAATCATTCACTAAAACAATCATCAGTCGAGGACTTAGTAATTATAACTCTCTCCCCTGTAAACTGATGCAAATGAAAATCAATCATAGGCAAGATCTCCAATCTGAGAACTTAGACAACGGTAGTTAGTGTCCTTTACAGTGGTTGATCTTTCAATCCACACTAAAGAAAATAACTGGAAATGGCAATTCAATTGGAAATGCTCACTACAACTTACTTCCCGCAATATCAGTTAAAAGGTGAAATCAAATCCTTGCAGAAAAGAACAACGACTAAGTCTATTGAAAAATTGAACAAAAAAGCTAAATTAATGGAAATGAACAACAATCTGAAATATAATGGACCAGTAAAGCTAATTATATAAAAATACACAGCCACTCCATATGTAACTGAATCAACAATCTTAATCTAGCAGATTGAACAACAATGGCAAGTATAGATGAACAACAATCACATTTATAATTGAACAGTAATCGTAGTTATTAAATGAACAACAATCGCAATTAAAAATGAACAACAGATTCTGAAATGGACAGCGCAGTATTATATCATAATTAATAGCATGACATTTTAAGTTATAAATAGTAATCTTGCTAGCAATGCAATCCAATCACGATTCTGATATAACAGGGCGATTCAACGAAATGTTCGGAAACAGAAAATTACTGAATAAAACAAATTAGAGAAAAGGAAACCAAACCACCACACAGAACTTTAAAATAATGATACAAGAAGAAAGTGGATATACTAGGGCCAGACCCTTAGCCGCTAGTGAAGCACCGCTGGACTACTTTAGTTTCAAAGAATGGAACAACAACCGAATTATATATTAATCATCAAATCAGGTCGCAACAAAGTAATTTGTGTCTTCTCAACAGCAAGAGTCTACAAATAAAATTACAATTCAGAATAATAATACTCTCCTCCTCCCCTTCTATCTTATCCTATCCTATCTCTAATCTACTGACCCATTTAATTTTCTCTCTAATCATCCATCATGAATCATGAATCTTGAATCCCCTTCTCTGATCTCTGTTTTCATTTAAATACAGAGAGAGTAGAGAGTAGTTACAACATAGATGAGTACAATATGATTCTCATTACAAAATTGGATTGCTCACAACAAATTGATAAACAAGATCCTATCTGAGATATCTCTTCATCAATCATTCAATAGGAACAGGTTGAATTTGGCATTGCAGCTAAGATATTTTGGAAAACGGCTACAACAACGAATCTTAGAAAAATGTTTTCAAAGAACCTTCCATTTCTCTTAGTACGGACCGAATTTGGGAAAACTAATTATTATATAACTAATTTGGTGCGTTCTGGACAAAACCCATGTTTTGGATTTTCCAGATTCTTCTCCATTTTTCCAAAATGTTCAATGCAAAATTGTCACTTCTTATTCTAGTGAATTTCTGAGTTGGCACATTTAATGATGAGCTGGAGATCAAATCTTCAATTTGGAAAATATATTGGAGGCTAAAAATGGTGAGTAATGTTACAACCAATTTATTAATAAACCATCATTGGTAAAATCATGCATAATCATCAATTTATTAAAAATAAAGGAGAATAAATAATATTTATCCATAAGAGCATAAATAATTATAAAATGGAATTATATGATAAATCATGATAAATGAAATGATAAAGAAGAGTAGAAATCGATGAAATAGGTGTTAAAAACTAATAATAATAATAATGATATATTAATGGCCCAACATACCCCCAAACTGAATATATTGCATGTCCACATGCAACAAAAAACTAAATATATTGCATGTCCTCATGCAACCCAAAGACAAAACCCATGTGTTAACCAAGCAATAAAAAATTTGTTCATCCCAACTCATGAAATAGATGGAACAAAAGAACTCTTCTTCCAATAATGAATATTCAATTTTAGCAATGTTGATGAAGGCATAACAATTTTTTCATTGATGTCCAACTTATGTGTATATGAAGTTGCAAAAAGATATGATATAAGTAACAACAAACTTCATTAACCATTTTATCAAAAACTACAAACCAGCTTTTGCTGAAATTTGGAAAGTAGATTTCTACTATATTAATGATTCTATGATCCAAAAATCAGATCGTTTTGATGCACGAATTATGAGATATACGAAAAATGGCTATAGGTGAGAGTGCATGATTTCTGAAATTTTATGAACTAATTTAATTTGAAAATATTTGGGTTTGTGTATTTTAATGATACATTTGTGTTTCCCAGAAATCACAAGAATTGAGTTCATAGTTTTAAAAATATATGGAAATCAATTTCTGCACGGTATAAAAAACAAAATTGTATGTCTTAAATGAGAAGGAAAGTAGAAAACATCCATCATGCATAGCAATGCCTCCCCCAAACTGAAGAATTAGCATGCCTTCATGCAATGCTAGAAAACAAGTTGAGTTGGTCGCTACCATTTGTTGAATTCTATGAATGGTGTGAAACAACATGGAATAAGGGAGATGTTGAGAATGAATGAATATCAATGGATGATAAAGAATATTAATGACATGGTCATAAGAAAGAAATGAATGAAACCAACACTCCCCCAAACGGAAAGATGATATATCTCTAAAAAATGGGAAGTGGTTAAGGTGTAGAATGAATAATGATAAATAATGCTCAATGGATTTTCATGAAATTCTCCTAAATTCATAATAAATCAAAAAATTATGCTATTTTACCTCCAAAAAGAAAAATGTGGAATGACATATATGGACTGGCATTTGTTGAAGTTGATGTAGGTAGAGTGGATGCTAAAAGTGATGCAAAAGGTGGAATCCAGGCAAGCACATCATTTCTGAACAATTGTTCATGTTCCCAAGTTGCTTAATCCTCTTCTGTTAGTTGCAATAGTGTGGTCATGCTGCGAATATTTTGCATACAATGTCCTTGAGTCCACAATGTTAGTTTTGAATAACAACAGATAATATGCATGCAAAAATTTCAATGAGAAAAACTTTTGTATACATGCAATACTAATATTTTGTCAAATCAATAAGTTATGGCATAGTGCAGTAATCATATCGCATGCTATCCCATAATGCATACATTCCCCCCTCCAATTGGAAAAGGGATTCCATGACCATAAAGCATATGAAAGGTGTTGTGTTGACGGCAAGGTAAGGGAATGAACAATACGATGGTGACTGAAGCAGAGCGCACATATCAATGATAGGACAACGAAAATTATGGTTATAATGAGAGCAAAGTTTGTAAAGATAGTTATGAATAAGAGATAGGACGGTTTGGATTGATGATAAGTTACGCAAAAAATAAAAAGGATAGCAATATTCCAAAAATATGTTTTGCTGACAGTATTTTAGCTGAAAAGGATGCGATTGATCATCATAAAACAACTTCTCATGCGTAAATTTTCAAAATAGGAAAAATTAATGAAATAACTTCTCTGATAAAAAGAAATAATAAGAAAATGGTATTATAGTAATAATTGATGATAAGATATAACTTCAATACCATAAGCAGAGCCTCTACTACTAGCAGGTGTCCATAGCCTTGGCAGGGTTTCTTTTTAATCCATATGAGCCAAGATCCTCAATTTATAACTAGAGAGTTCTAGTGTTGTTCTATAGAAGAGATCAGTGTGCTGGCATGGTAACCAGATAACCACACTACCATTCACTGAGATGTAGCAGAAGTGATCAAACTAGCTCGTGATGAGACCTCCTGTTCCAAGGATAATTTGGCTATCCAATGGATCATAACCTTGGTGTGGTGGCCATAATGGGAATGTCACTTTGTTACAGCCTTTTGAACATGGTAGGCTGGCTAGTAATGAGATCCCCTATCCTCCAGCTGCAAAAAAAAAATTGTTGTTATTACACATTTTTACGATAAAAAGAGGGAGGCTCAGTACTCCTTAAGAGAAGGGATGGTGGAAGAAGTTGAACATGTCAATAGAAAAAAATATACCCATAATCTCATTTATTACAGACAGAGAAGATTATAACCAGGAAGGGTGGAACCAACATGGTATTAAGATGATCAATCAGTATCATGTACAACAGAAAACAATGCTATAAAGTAGTATATAAATAATTGTGTCCATTTTCAAAAGAATCTATCATCAAGGGGTTGTCCTGTTAAAGGTCATAACGTGAATGATATTAACTTGCTTCAATAGAATCCATAATTCTTGTCCTCATAAAAGTAGCGTACTTTATGCCATGAAAAGGAATCAGTAAAATGTGGTTGAGATGAACTAGGAATAATCCCACAAGAGGAAGGAAGGGTTGTTCCCTGCAGGGAATAGCAAAGGAAATGTATGCCAGTAGCAAAAATACACACAAAAAAGTGTTGTTCCCTGTAGGGAACAACGAAAAAATACACCCAAAAAAAGTGTTGTTTATTAAAAGGAATAACAAAAAAAATGCATGTGAAAAAGTGTTGTTCCTTAAAAGGAACAACAAAAAATACACCCAAAAAAGTGTTGTTCCTTTGAAAGGAACAACAAAAATGCAAAAATGTTGTTCTTTTGAAAGGAATAACAGAAATGCAAAAGTGTTGTTGCTTTGAAAATGGACAACAAAAATGTGGAAGTACTGTTCCTTTGAAAGGAACAACAAAAGTGCGAAAGTGATGTTCCTTCGAAAAGAAACAACAAAAATGCGAAAGTGTTGTTCCTTCGGAAAGGAACAACAAAATGTGAAAATGTTGTTCCTTTGAAAATGAACAACAAAAATGTGAAAATGTTGTTCCTTCGGAAAGGAATAGAAAACATGTGAAAGTGTTGTTCCTTCGAAAAAGAACAACAAAAATGCGGAAGTGTTGTTCCTTTGAAAGGAACAACAAAAATGCACAATCATAAAATGCAATCATGCAAAAAATGAATTAGTCGTTCACTACATTGATGCTGAGGATGGGTTACAATTTGAAGGAAGCAACACCTGAAACACAAAAAATATGAAAGAAATCAGAAAAGAAACAACATTTTATTTAAAAACAGTGTGTAAATAAATAAATTAAGTTGCAACAGCTATGATGTTATTTCTTAAGGTAAGGAAAAAATGATCTCTTTGAAAAATGTTTTGACGGTAGAGACATAACATGAATCTTCAAATGGAAATAAATTCTTCATTTCTTCTGTTATGAATTCGTTGGGTAATGAGTTGGATGAAATTCCCTTGTTTCATTAAAATTTCTTTCAAGAATCTCTCGTCCATAAATTGACCTTCTTTATTCTCCTAGGACCTGCAAAAAAACGTGTGTCTACTTGCAATAAAACATTAAATCATGGATAAAGAGAGGTAATCGGGCTCCCCTAATCCAAGAATTATGAAAAAAAACAACAAGTAGTTACTCTGTATAACAAATCCATGGAGAAAATAACAAAGTAAAATTTATTTGTCACTTGCGGGAGAGTAGTGGCCAATCATGCTAACCTGCAGTGTTTTAATCACAACTTCTTTGTTTTTTGTCCAAATTGAGTGATTCCAAAGCCATATGAGAGCTAATTAAAAGGTATATCTTCAATAGAAACAAGTTTTAAAAATTCAATGATGTGATATGTCAATTTACTTAGAACAACCTGCATAACAGAGTCATTTTCGATTACCCCACTTAGAACAACAATGGATATTTTAAGCATAGATTCTTCTTTTGATGTTAGATTTGAATTATTCAAATTGAAAATGAAATTAGATTCATTTATTTATCTCCAATAGAAACAGGTTTTGAGGACAAGAAGAATTGATAGGTCAAATACTCTAAGGAATAACTGGAAAGACAGAGTTTTAAAAGTGTTGATTTACGATAGACAGTCAGTATTTTGATGATAAATTCTTCATACGATATAAAAAATGAGTGATTCCAATTTCCTTGTAGAGTAGACTCATACGGGAATCTACTGTAGTATCAGGTTTTAAAAATTCAGTCATTTAGGTCTTCAAAAGCGGATTGTCCCAACTCTGATCCTGAGTTGCCCGCTCGACACCCTGTCAATGTTTTGGTTCTAACTTTTTCGTTTCAGATCCAAATTGAATGATTAGAATTGGATTGGAAATTATACATCAAGGGCTACTTGGGATAGAAACAATTTTTAAGAATATTCCTTTTGGCCCCTCAAAACATGACTGTCCCGGTTGTGTTTTTAGAAATTTCATCAAGCCCACAAGCCAAAAAATATGATATTCAAGCATTTTTTTTCAAATCAGTGATAAAAATGAATATGGGTGTTTGTAAAACTTTTATTTCCATTATAATTCATCTACATACACAAATGAATTAAAACACTAGCACCGATGTTGATTTCCACAGCGTGTTGCACAAAAACAACTATTTTTACATTAAAAAAATGTGTTTATTTTATTCCCTTATTTATTTTATTTTCTACACTAACCTATTTTGATTTGAAAATTGAATATGATTACGTATAGAAGTACTTCCAATGGAACCATTTTCAAAATAGGGCTTCATGTGTGTAGATACCCAAATTTGAAAAATGCATATTAATGAATATTAGGGTATGAGAAGCCAACTTCCCTTGAAAAGATGGTGTCAAAAATTATTGAAGTATGGAGTGATTCTGCAAACAAGTAATAGAGTGAAACCAATCTTCAATATATCCTTTAATTTCTTGATTTTCCATAGCCATCATATCATGAAGTTCTTGAGCTTTTAAAATGACTTGTTGATGCATACTAGAAGAAACCTCATTTTCTTCCATAACTTCTACAATTTTTGAATTTGAAACATTATGAATCTCATTGTAAGTTTTCTCTAATGGCACATGTGAGATATAATGGGTGGTAAGGGTGGGTAAATTTTGCATTTCAACACTATAAGCATGTTGCACTGGTTTATTATGGTGAGGGTGTGGAATGAGTTGAGCAGGAAATTGTGTACGGAATGTAGCATTTTGATGATGATTGGGTTGTGTGGATGATTTTGATATGCAAGCAGGATGTTGTGGAAGAGCTGGTGAAGAATATGGAGAATGTGTTTGTGCTACAAGATGAGGGAGAGTAGTCATGCAATCATAAGGTGAACCATGCCAAACTTGTAGACAAGACTGGTGGTGGTTATATTGAGATTGACATGGCTACCCTAACACATTAGTATTCCATAATGGATTATGCAAGTAAGAGAATGGAGAAGTAGTTTTTTGAACCATACCTGTAGGCCATGATTTCCATGGTTTTGACCTTGTTGCATCTTCCTCATCTCTTTGATATGATACTTCCATCCTAGATAAGGAAGAGTGAGTATCTATGCAATGCTCCTTTTGGAAATGAGGGAAAACCAATTCATCAAATTCTTGATTTTTCTGAACCTATAAAACATCCAATTTTGAACGTAGAGAGCTCATAAAATCAACTTTAAAATTTTCAAATAAAACATTGATTTCGGCTCTTATGTCTCTTGTTCTTGTAGCAGTTTTGGAAAAGAAAGAACAAACATCTCTAGAATTCATACCAGCCTTGGAGATTCCTCTTGAATACCTTATGCACAATTCACAAACATCATCATATGACAATTGAAAAACATCACCTTTTCCTATCAGATTTAAGAGTTCTAAAAATTCATCTTTGATTCCTTTAAAAAGGACAGTTTTTAAGATCTCTTTTTCCAAATACTTATACTTTGATTTTTGAAGGTTATATTGAAATCGCTCCACATAGTCCTCCAAACTTTCATATTCCCCTTGTATCATATAAAAAATAGTTTCATTGGATTTGCACTAGTCTTGGTACTTCTTCAAGAATATGTTTTTCATGTCCTTCCATGTTTGGATGCAGTTCCCACCTAGGCTCATGAACCATCAGAGAGCTGCTCCTTTTAGAGTAAGAGGAAACACTTTCAACCTTTGATCATTAGTACAATAATCATATCCTCTACAAAGTATTTCAAATTCAAATAAGAATGTATCTGGATCTTCATTTGTCAAACCATGAAAATTTGGTAGAGAAGATGGGGGAATTATGTGCATTTGTGTCACTCCTCCTAGATCTTTGATAGGGAATTCAAAAGTAGAAATGTGAGCCATTTCTTACCATAATAGAAGATATTATTCATGTGTTTCTTCGAGGATTCTTCTTCAAATGTTCCTGTCAATCAGTTAGTGAAATGGGTGGTGCTTACATCACCACTTGAGTGAAATCATGAGATTAGTTTTTCAAAATTTCTATTTTTTTTTAGTCATTCACACAGAAATTCAAACATTTATTTCTACCCTAAGTTCTTTAACAATTCTGCTAGAAAGCGAGTGGGGGAGTAGGGCTTTTACATGCTTTGTACGCAGGTTCTTACCTTCCATTTTTAAAACCCAATTCTTTCCTAACAAACACTCATCAGATGCATACTACTCTTTTAAAAATGGCTACACTCTCCCCGTCAGTGACGCCAAAATGTTGAGTGATAAAAGGTGTCTTTTTAAATCCTAATTATCTTCACATTAATTGTCAACCCAAGGACGATTTTTTATCACAAGAGTTTACTTAGTCTGACGCGGTCACTTGCTCAAGAGTAATGTTTTGCAGTATAGTGCTTTAAAATGCAAAAGTAAATGAATGTTGGAAATAAAATCTAATCAGAACAACGAGAAACTGAAATGTTATGAACTAAATCATTCACTCAAACAATCATCTGTCGAGGACTCTATAATAATAACTCTCTCCCCTGTAAACTGATGCAAATGAAAATCAATCATAGGCAAGATCTCCAATCTGAGAACTTAGACAACGGTAGTCAGTGTCTTTTACAGTTGTTGATCTTTCAATCCACACTAAAGCAAATAACTGGAAATGGCAATTCAATTGGAAATGCTCACTAAAACATAGTTGCTACAATATCAGTTAAAAGGTGAAATCAAATCCTTGCAGAAAAGCACAATGACTAAGTCTATTGAAAAACTAAACAACAAAGCTAAATTAATAGAAATGAATAGCAATATGAAATATAACGGACTAGCAAAGCTAATTATATAGAAATAAACAACAACTCCATATGTAACTGAATCGACAATCTTAGTCTAGCAAATTGAACAACAACCGCAAGTGTAGATGAACAACAATCGCATTTATAATTGAACAGTAATCGTAGTTATTAAATGAACAACAATCGTAGTTAAAAATGAACAACAAATTTTGAAATGGACAGCGCAATATTATATTAGAATTAACAACATGACATTTTAAGTTATAAATAATAATCTTTCTATCAATGCAATCCAATCACAATTCTGATATAGTAGGGTGATTCAGCGAAATGTTCAGAAACAGAAGATTACTGAATAAAAAAAAAATAGAGAAAAGGAATTCAAACCATCACACGGAACTATAAAATAATGATACAAGAAGCAAGTGGATCCACCAAGGCTGGGCCCTTAGCCACTAGTGAAGCACCGCTAGACTACTTCAGTATCAAAGAATGGAACAACAATCGAATTCTATAATAATCATGAAATCGGGTTGCAGCAAAGTAATTTGTGTCTTCTCAGCAGCAAGAGTCTACAAATAAAATTATAATTTGGAATAATAATACTCTCCTTCTCCCCTCCTACCCTATCCTATCCTATCTCTAATCTACTAACCCATTTAATTTTCTCTTTAATCATCCATCATGAATCATGAATCTTGAATCCCCTTCTCTGATCTCTATTTTCATTTAAATACAGAGAGAGTAGAGAGAAGTTACAACATAGATGATTACAATATAATTGTCATTACAAAATTGGATTTCTCACAATAAATTGATAAACAAGATCCTATCTGGAATATCTCTTCATCAATCATTCAACAGGAACAGGTCGAATTTGGCATTACAACTGAGATATTTTGGAAAACGGCCACAACAGCGAATCTAAGAAAAATGTCTTCAGAGAACCTTCCATTTCTCTTGTACGGACCAAATTTGGGAAAACAACTCATTAAAAAATTAATTTGGTCCGTTATGGACAAAACCCATGTTTTAGATTTTCCAGATTCTTCTCCATTTGCCCAAAACGTCCAATCCAAAATTGTCACTTCTTATTCCAATGAATTTTTGAGTTGGCACATTTAATGATGAACTCAAGATCAAATCTTGAATCTGGAAAATATCTTGGAGGCTAAAAATGGTGAGTAATGTTACAACCAATTTATTAATAAACCATCATTGGTAAAATCATGAATAATCATCAATTTATTAAAAATAAAGAAGAATAAATAATATTTATCCATAAGAGCATAAATAATTATAAAATGGAATTATATGATAAATCATGATAAATGACATGATAAACAAGAGTAGAAATGGATGAAATAGGTGTTAAAAACTAATAATAATAATGATATATTAATGACCCAACAATATCTATGGGTGAATGTTTTACTGAGGAGCAAGCCATTGCTCATGCCTAGTATTTAGACCTTGTCTACTCACAATTTGGCATATTATATGAGATGTTAGCTAATTCTCCAAGACCATCATCCGATTTGACATCACTGAATTCCCCAAATACACCACATGTTGACGGAGTGATTGGTTTTGTGTCTCAGACCCCTACAAAATCTTCTTCCAAGTAGAATTCAGTCTCGAACATTGGTTCCAATGATCCCTCTCGAAATTCACTTGGTCTTGGTAAAACCTCTAAGGTTCACACTATCTAGTCTACCACAACGGAAAAATCCTCTAAGGCTAAAAACAAGGGCAAAGGAAAGGCCATATCTGATGCCTCGAAACAGGGCCCTCTTGAGTCATTTGCTGGTAATTCTTCTCAAAGAAAGCCAAAGTATCCATGCCTCATCTATGAGGAGGATCATTACACTAAAGATTGTCCCTGACGATTTGAAGTTAGTCACTTTCTTAACAGAACTCTGACTATCTTAAAAGAACCCTTTCCATCTCAGTAGACCCAAATGGTAGACTAGCCTTAGTCTTTCATTCCCTAAGGTTCCCAATTGTTTATGATGAACACGCCTATAAGTGTGGCTATGAGATCTAAAGATTATCAAACCTCGACGATAGGGAAAGAGAAAGAAGGTACTCCTTCCTCCTCTATCTCGTCGACCTCTGGTCATCTCCATATAGAGATACTTAATCCTGATTCTACTGTCTGACCACCCTCTCGAGGTGTGCTACAAAAGTCCTCGTACAATCCAAATTCTCAAGCTGCTCAGCACTATAATATTGTTGAGGATTTGGATCAAGCGCCATCAACTATGTCTACTCTCGAGGTCCTTCAAAACTGTCCCTCTTAGTGGAAAGAATTATTGTTGGCCATCGGAGGTGTTGATCCATCTAATTCAAATCTTATTTTCTTTTAGCTGGAAAACCATGTTTCGCACTTACCTCATCAAATTTCCTTTCTCATTCAAGTGATCGTCAATGAAAACATAATTCACGGGATCGTCATTGATGAAGGTGCTTCTACCTGCATCATGTATGTGTCTTGTTGGAAGGAAATTAGTTCTCCTACCCTGAACAAATCCCCTAACATGTTGGAAGCCTTTGATGGACGTGATTCTTGACCTTTCAATGTCCTTCCTAATCTTTCCATTACCTTGGAAGGAAAGACAGTTAATGTTGAAGTAGAAATTATTGATACAAATCTTTACTATAATCTTCTACTCAGGGAGAGTTGGACTCATGCTATGCATGTGTAGCCTCCTTTCTATTCTGCATGCTCTGATTTCCTCATCAAGGGAAGATTGTGCTCTTTCTTTTCAATATGAGAGTGTGGGGGCTGGACGTTTCAAAGATCCCACTTTGATGGGTATTCCTCTCCCACCTCCACATGTTTCCTCAGTCAACATGATCTCAGTTAAGTCTGATCCTTGGGTCATTCCTCCTCCTAATCAAGTTGATGCATGGGGTGATGTCATGCCATTAAGCCCCACCGAGATTAATTATGTGGACATTGTTTTAGCTTTGGCTTCGGTATCTTCTGATCATGTTGCTTTGGGTACATCTCTCGACATGTATTCTCAATCTCCTTGGCTTGGTTATTTGAATCTTCCGATCCCTTAATCGAGAAGTTTCCTACTGATGAAAGTATCATAGAAGTTATGTCTCTTGAGGAAGTACCTTGGAGAGATATTCATCATCATTCCTTGTTCTTACTTAGCCAGGGAGCCATGTCTACCTGTCTTGAGAAGTTCACTTATCACTTTCTGACCCAACCACTTCAGACACCTATCATGACCCATGAAGTTTGGTTGGAAGGGAACATGGGTAATATTACCCAAACAATGCCTATTGACATTTCTGTTAAGCCTAGTTTCGTCGAAAACGTTCATATTGGGGTAACTTGTTCTCCTAATGAGATCAAGCTTTATACACATCTTTTTCAAGACTTTCAAGATGTTTTCACATGGTCATATGAAGAAATGCATGAAATCGACCCAAGTTTAATTGTGCACGAAATTTTGACTTATCCTAACATGACGCCCATCGCCAATGGATTTGTCTTGTGCACCCTAGAAAAGTGGCTGCCATCAAGGGGGAAGTTGAAAAACTTCTTAAAGCTGGATTTATTTATCCTATTCCCCCAATATATTGGGTGTCCAATATTGTCCCAATGACTAAGAAGCAAGGCACCATTCGAGTTTATGTTGATTACCGTGACATCAATCGTGCCTATCCGAAGGGCAATTATCCCACTCCTTTCATAGATCAGATCATAGATGAATGTGCTGGGAGTGAGATTTCCTCCTTTATGGATGGTTTCTCTAGTTATAACCAGATAAACATTGTACCTACTGATCAACACAAGACTGCCTTTATCTATCTATGGGGGACTTTTACATATAAAAAGATCCCTTTTTGCCTTAAGAATGTTGGGGCCACTTTCCAAAGGGCGATGTCTTATGATTTTCATGACATTAAAAACATCATTCAGCCTTACACGGATGATATTCATGCTCATTCACATAAGCACTGTGACCATCCCAATCACCTTTGACAAATCTTTCTTCGTTATAGACACTATAACATTCGGCTAAATTTGCATAAGTGTGTCTCCTTCATTGAGTCCAGACGACCCCTCAGTTTTATTATTTCGAAGGATGGTATTTGTCTTGATCCTCTCAAAGTTTAGGCTATTGTTAATCTATCCCATCCCTCTTTGTTGCATCGATTACAGAGCCTGCAAGGGAAAGTGAATTTCCTTTGTTGTTTTGTGCCTAACTATGTTGAGTTAGCTTAAGGGTTCACTCGATTGCTTAAGAAAGGAAATTTGTTTCATTGGGATGAGACTACCCAAAAATCTTTTGCTGACTTGAAAGTTGTCCTCATCAATGCCCTTTATTGCACCCTACGAAATATCATCGCGATTATTTCCTCTATCTAGTTGCAGCTTATATCACGATTGTTATGGTTATGGTACAAGACGACGACGAAGGTCATGAACATGTCATTTATTACCTTAGTTGCAATATCCTTGATGCTGAGACCCATTATGCTCATGTCGAGAAGTTGGCTTTGGCTTCTATTCAGGATGTTCCACGTTTTTGGAATTATATTCTCCTTCGCACTACAACCGTGATTTCTGACTACAACCCCATTACATATATTCTAACTCGTTAGATACTTAGGGTCAAATATTCCAAGTGGATTGTCATCCTCCAGGAATTTGATTTGGTGTTCACTACTTCCAAATCGACGAAATCACTTATCTTTGCTGAGTTAATTTCCTCCTTTCCTTCTATTTCTCTCCTTGCTAGTGCTAATGAGCAGTTACCCAATGCGACTCTCTTTCTATTAGCATTCTCAATCCTTGGTATGGTGATATCATCGTGTATCTCCAAACTTCTACTTTCTAGTCTATGTTGTCCAAGGATGGTCGCCGATGCATTCGGCATCAATCCCAACCTTACCGCATCATTTGGGATACTTTATACCACGTTGGTGTTGATTCAATTCTTCATCGATGTTTAACTCTCGATGAGGCTGAAAGAGTCTTGAATGATTACCATTCTGGCACATGTGGTAGTCATCTATCTGGCTATGCCACTACTCAAAAGATCCTCTACGCTGGTTACTTTTGGCCCTCGATTTTTAAGGATTACATTATTGCTGTCCACAAATGCCAATAGTGCCAGATTTATTAGCAAAAAATGCGTGTCCCACCCGCTCTCCTTCACCATGTTATTACCGTTGGTCCCTTTGCCAAATGGGGCATTGGTTTTATGACATTTATCCTTCGTTTGGCTAGGGGGCATGGTTATATTATCGTTTCCATGGATTACTTCACCAAATTGGCGAAGCAATGCCTACATATTCAATTGACGGTAAAATGGCAGCACAATTTCTATTCAATCATGTGATTTATAGGTTTGGAATGCCTCAAGCCATTGTCACTGACCATGGCTCCAGTTTTTGCGATTACATGATGGCTAAACTAACTTCGAAATTGGACTTTCATCATGATAGCTCAACTCTGTATTACCCTTAGGCCAACAACCAAGTTGAAGCAGTGAACAAATTTTTAGTTACTATGCTTCAACGCACCATTGGGATGCACAAATCCAATCAACATCTCATGCTTTTTTCAGCTCTGTGGGCCTACCAAACCTCGACTAAAGATGCAAATGGATTCAAAACTTTCCAGCTCATCTATGGTCTGGAAGATACCTTACCGATTGAGTGGGAAATTCCCTCACTCAAATTGGCTGTCGAAGTACTCAGTGAAACCTCGCCTCAAGAAGAGTGTCTCCTATATTTGGAAAGATTGGATGAAAACCCCCATCTCACTACTTTAGTCATTGAAGCTCAAAAGAAGCAATTTAAGTCCCATTTTGAACAATCGGTCTCTCCTTATGCTTTTTATGAAGGTGATTTGGTCTTGATGTATGACTAAGCTAAGAATAAGCTAGGGGAAGGTAAATTTTAACCCATGTGGCATGGGCCCTATGTTGTCAAGATTGTATTACAAAAAGGGGCCTATGAGCTAATTGATTATGAGGGCAACCCTTTGAGAAAGCCCCACAATGGGATGTACCTCGAAAAGTATTATGCATGAGTCATCTCGCATGATTACTTGTGTACATAAGTGTGTTATTTAATTTTGTGCATTTTTGTTTGGTGTGTTTTTTCAAGAAGCTTTCCTACTTATTATGTCTTCACCTGCTTTGCAGATGTTTGTGACACCTTATGTTGGTTTTGCTGATGGTGCTTGCTATAGTACCCAAAATCTATCATCTGCTGTGTGGTCTATTTATGCCCCTCATGGTGAGTTGATTGATCTTCAAGGTATTTGTTTGGGTCAAACAACTAATAAAATTATTGAATATAGCGTAGTTATCAAACTCTTGTAAGAAGCCATTGCTCTTGACATTCGAGAAATGGTTGTTAGCCTTGATTCACAACTTGTTTTTCTTTAGCTCAATGGGCAATATTCTATCAGAAACCCTCAGATATTGAGAATTTATTTTTGTATTCGTCTGTTGGAAATAAATTTTGATTATATCACATATACACACATTCTTAGGCGTATGAATACATTAATAGATGCATTGGCTCATTATGTTTTAGACAGACATTTACGAAATATGTGAAAAAACATCATACCATAATAAACAGGAAATATAACATACATACATACATACATACATACATACATACATACATATATATATATGTCGATAATGTTTGAGTGTGTTACATTAACATACAAAAAATAATATATGTGTTCTGAATACATCCATGGCTCGCAGGCCTCAAAAACTATAAATGCTAAACTATGGACTATTTTACGTGGTGATCATGATAACATGTTACTGCTTGTACTACGCGATTCAGTATTTGTCGAATCTGAATTGACACCCTCACTGTGTGCCTATGATAATGGTGAGGAATATCCTTGATCCGTGCATACTCTTGAATTCCTCTAGTTAGGCTCTTTAGATTTTGGGCAATCTCTTATTCATTGTCCACTCCTTCTTGATAAGGAGCGACCTCCAACTATCGAGCCACACATCTATCTATAGGGGACATCCCAGCTGGTCTTCCCAGTCCAACATTCGTAGTTAGAAAATCAAGATGTCACAAATACATATATGCAAAAAATAATAAAAACCAAAAACCAAAATTGTTTTGCTCACCTTCATCATCAAAATCCTCTCCCTTTGGGAGCAAGATGTCAGGATCACCACAGAAGTCAGTCTCGCTATATGACCAATCCTCCACAATAGTTAGCTGACACCTCAACCACGCAAATAATGTCGGCTTGTATGACATGTGTTGGCCCCCTCTAGTCGTGGGCATCAAATCGCTCCAACAGACCATCCGTGGATCTCGTGGCATCGGGGGGTTCACTTCCACTAGTCGATCGTGGAGTAGTGGGATCCATTCTAAGAAGAAAGTCACCAGAAAAGAACCATATCCAAATTGCCTTAGGTTCCCTGCCTTACATTTGGATAGTTAGTGTTATATACCTAGGGGGGATAATATGGGGTACCAAGGGAGGTACCCAAGGTAATAATGTAATAATGGGATGGGCCATAGTAATAAATAAGGTGGTT